>JANIJG010000407.1:0-57469 GCA_024611175.1 Megaceryle torquata | reverse complement strand
GGAAAGGAGGGCTATTGCTTTCCTTTATTATTTCTTTTAAGTCTCAACCGTTACAAATGCAAATTCAAACCACTGAAAAGTTATGCAAACATTACTTTTAATAAACACCCTGTTGCAATGTTTAATTCTTAAAATAAAGAGTTGTCCTCTCCCATGAAACCTAAAATGTCCTTTTTATTTTGATGCTTTTGATCTACAGAATAATTTTCCTATTTAATTAATGGATTATTGCAAGCTGGGGTCGTCTTCTCTTTTACAAGTAAGTGTTTTCCCAAGTGAACATGGAATTCAGTAATGGGTCTTCCAGTGTTATCTCTGCAAAAAAAAGGTAAATTTGTTCTGCTGTTGTTGCGCTGCAAAGTCAGTTGAAGTGAGTGGTGTATACTTGAAAGACAGCAATAAAATCAGCTTTTCTGACCTCAAGCTGAATTCTCAATTTATGTAAATAAAAACTTGCAATTGACTGCTTTATCCTTGTAAAATGTCACCAAAATAAAAGGAATGTTGCACTTCTGAGGAAAGCAGCTGCTTATAGCTATATTTTTGCCTTTGTTGTAAGTGTGCCTATCTTGTATTTGCAAAGGAGTACAGAAATACTTGAACTTCCTAGAAAAGAGCTATCCTGCAGGTATGTTGGTTCTCACTGAATCCCATCCTTCCATAGTGGAGCTTCTCCCTGTATTGAAACTAGCTCAGTGACAACAGTAGTTTGTACCATGGTGCCATCACCACTGGGTGGGTGATATAACTAATGTTTCTCAGGTAAAAGTCAATTGCCCTTTAGTTTTTTGGGTTTTGGGGGGTTTGTGTTGGTTGGTTGGTTTGGTTTGGGTTGGGTTTTTTTGTTTTTTGTTTTTGTTTTTTTTTTTTTTCCTAAAACATTTTCCTTAGCCTGTCATACAGAGGGAGATTTTTGTAATAGTAAACAAATTGATTTCACAGTTGAGAAATAGGTGGGTCCAGGACTCCTGATGCTCTTTTCAGAAGAGTGTTATTAAGAGATGGCCAGAAAAACTGTTTCTTTGGGATTTCATTCAGAGCTGCAGATGCATATTTTTTATAGGGTATATTTTTTACCAGAAGTGTGAAAACCTGTTGAAATATTCCAAGTGGACCTGGGCATAAAAACTGCACATACCACTATTCTGGAGAATTGCGCTTGGAAAGTACCCTGTAGAATACTTTTTAATGGTAGATACAGAAAAATACTCTCTAATGTTACCTGAAAAAAACAGAATTCTGTTGTGTGCCTAACTTTATTTGGTCTGTTTGTAAAGAAACTTTAATCACATTATTGGTTTCACAGGGCTGTAGATGTGACATTTGTAGATGTGTAGACATTTGTTGACACCTGAATAACAGAGAGATTCTCAACTTGTTTACACTTTAGGAGCTCATGAAATGTAGCTATGCTGGTTAGAAACACCAGGACCTCAAATTTCTTACCAAATATCCTTATGGGCAGATGAAACTATCAGAATATTTTATCAGTATGACTTACACGTTTAAGGGAACTGGCTTAGCAGCATTGGTACAAGAAGATCCTCTAACAGTGGAGCTCTATTCCTGTTTTGGATAGTTGTTATGGCACCTTCAAATGCCAGCAAGACCTTGGACTCATTGAGCTAACACCTGTTACTGAAAGGAAGAAATCATAGTATTTCATTCATTAAATATTTGAAAACCACTTTCCTGTTTTTCCTCTTCCTTCCCACTAATAGGGCTTAATGGCCCCAACCAGCCTCACCTGAGTCCCACTCCCCCTTCCCCTAAGGGCTCAGGAGCTCATTTAAGCTCAGCCTGAGGCTTTCAACTGCTGTATGGGTGTTGGTCTCCACCTTTGTTTCTTGTGTGGATGTGTGACTTGCTGTGTAGAAGTGTTCCCAGCTCCATATCCAGCTGCTGCTGAGAGTCCTTGGATTGACCCTCGTTCTGAGTTGTCACCTTGTCCTGGTGGGATGGATGCCGTTGAGGGTTCCCATTACCAGCACCTGGATTAACCTGCTCCTCTCAGGTACTGTAGGATGGCATTTTGTCAGTGGGGGTTCTGCTTATGTTCAGATTGCTCTCAGCTCCTGGCCTGTCTCCTGCACCTCTCCTGACACCAGCCCTGTTCTTGGTGTATCCTGACAATATCTCCTGCCTCATGTTCATCCTAAGTTCTGCCCCTTTGGCAGTAAATGTTAGGCTAAATCTGAAATCAGTTTACATGCTGTAGCAGTCCTACCAGGTCCTGAAGTTCCTAAGGACAAGGCTTTGCCCTTTGCTAGTGGTTTTTTGGGTTGGTTTTTTTTTTTGTTTGTTTGTTTGTTTGTTTGTTTTGGTTTTTTTTGTCTCATCTTAGCCACCCCTCTTTTCAGTTTCTCTCTTTATTAGTAGTCAGTTTTGGTCCTGCTCTCCAAGTCCCATCACCCTCACCTTGTACTCTTTCCTCTCTCACCTCTCTGACTTGTCAGTCAGTCACCCATGTACTAATCCTGCACCTCCCATGGATCTACTCATGTACTTACAAAATACACAGTGAAATTCCCAGTTTCTACCTCTTCTACTGGGTTCAGTTAACACATTCCTCAAATCTTATCTATATTTTCATGTGTAATTGCAGCCTCCAATCAATTCCTGAATTTCTTTCCCCAGTGCCTTTTACTGGGTGACTGTACAGGGTGGCAAGGGCTGATGTGCCTGGCTGCACCTCCCTGCCACTGACTTAGTGCAGGAGTGGAATGGGAGAGGGAGGCTCAGGGAGAGCAAGTCCCAAAGCAAAATTCATGCCTGTTTGGGAAACCACTGGTTATTTGATTCCAGCCTGGTCACACGTGGTGTGTGAGGTGTACAGGAGACTGGTGGTTATGTTAAGTGTACAGGATGGTACTTTGACAATAGATATTAAGCTTAGAAATTATTTTGGTTTTCTATGGACATGGATAAAACATTGCTGTCTGTTACAAAATCAACAGCTGACAACGAAACTCTGCTGTTTCAGCTTCCTGTGGTGCAGTTTCCTCCATAAATAAATGCAGATAGATACTGTTTCCCATTTCTAGAGGAGGAAATATTAGACCTTCAGGCTCAGACTGGTTTGTGCTGTCTACAGACTTGCAGGGCAGCCTGATAAGCTCCATTTTCACAGTCACATCATCCACTAGGGATTACCAACCTGTTTTAAATTTAAAATCCTTAAATCAGTTTATGCCCACTGGCCTGTGTCACATGGATAGTCTCAATGATTTAAAGAGCCATTGTTTGCAGAAGGGGTTTTCTAGCAAAAATAGTTTGCAGTGAATTTTTCTGGTAGCACTAGGCATCCAAATACTGTAAAATATGTAAGGTTTTACTAGAGGGGATTTCTGTACTGATGCACAGTAACACTCTTTAGGTATGTGCGTTGCTGCAAGGATCTTATCATATAAAGAGATCAGTTATAAGACTGGTCTCCAGGAGCAAAAATGTTTACTTAGATTATATCTGAAATGCATCAGAGTTTGAGCTGCATTTATTATCTCTAGGAAGCTTGCAAAAAGATCTGTAGAATGTGGTAATGAGGGAAAAGTCCATCTTAATCCTACTTTGCTTAGAGTCCCTCATTGTGTCAGGATTCCTTTATAAATTAGAGAAATTGTATGTATGTATATATGTGTACACATACATAAAAATCCTAGCACCAAATCTCTTCTATGTCAGGATCGGGTGAAAATGTTATTATGCAGGCTTACTTTTTTTTTTTAATTATTTTTAAATCTGAATTTGCTACATATTAGCAACTGAGAGAGGGTTAGGAGCTGATGGTGTATTTTTAACACCAAACATGAGCGTGATTATCCTGTCCAGAGCACTAGATTGCTATCATTTCTATAAATGCTTGGCACAATTCTATCCTTGAAACCCAAAAGTTTTCCTCTTTGGTATCATAATGATAGAAAAGGTCATGAAAGTCAGTGAATATCAGTTACCAAAATACTAGTTATTACTATGTGCTGGTGGTTCTGTTGTTGTAATCATAGATGTAATTATTCACACTTTTGCATAAATAGAAAGCTTAACGAATGCATGCCCAACCAATATTTTTTTTCTAGATTCCATGGGGTTTTTTGTTGTTGGTTTTTTTTTAGTCACTTCTGGAATGGATAAACTCAAAAATGTACTGAAATAATGATCAGAGGTAGTGGGTTGTTTGACCACTTACTTAATTTGTGTATAAGGTATTTCTGCAACCACTGCATCACACTTTACTATGCTGTGTCCATTAGGATAAACACATTGAGAGGATGTAGAGGATGTGGCTGTCAATAATTATTTTGTTGCATTCTACACCCTGGTTGCTTTTATAGTTACTCTGCTTAAGAACAGCAATTGAAAGCAAACAAAAGCTACCACGAAATATTTAACCTTTACTATTTCCTATCTCTTTTTAATGAAAAATTGAAATTCATAGAAAATGCCAGGAAATTTGATTTCCTTCTCTTCTCTGCAACCTGCAAAGAATGTCAGATGTTTCCAATGATTAGAAGACTTGAAAACCTCAATTGTCAGCTGCATATATGAAACACAAACTTTCCATACTGCAGCACCTAGACTAGATAAACAGCCAAAGTTTTGGCAGGGGGGCAGGGGGGAGCTTGTTTTGTGAAGAAAATCTTATGTTTAAACTTTGACAGAAAAGACAACACACGGAGGTTAGTCCTAGAACAAGTTGCTTTAAAAAACAAATGCAGAAAGAGCTCTCTCTTGTTTAGTTAGTGTTAGGTTAACATAGTATCTAAACTGAGATCCCTAGGAGACTATGGTATACATATGTTTCCTTTCAACAATGCAGACTGTTACAGAGAGGAGTGAAATTGTGCCTGGAAGTGTATCCCGGGGTCAGACTGTCTTGCACACAAAACTTCTGCAACATATTCTGTAATGCAGTTTATATAAATAGTGATAATATTGTAACTTCAATCAATAAAACATATTCATAATTAGCAACTCAGTTGCACTTTACATCCTCAGAGCTGTTGAACCATAAATGACAGAGCACTTAAATGATAAAATATTCTGGAATCGTTTAACCCACTACTGAAAAAAGAGCGTCTCTGAAGAGATGCACAGGAACAGTTTAAACCATACTGTAAAAACTGCTTACCATAGAATTGGTAAATAATGCTTTGTTTAATTAAAATTCAAGGTACACCCTGACAGAAATGGGTAATAACCTCAGTTTAAATTTGGCCATTGCACACATTCTCCCAGTACTTGCCCAAATAGCACAGTGGAAAATGACTGTACAAACTGTTTTACAGCTTGCATGAAGCATTGAAAGCATCACCACGCATCCAGTTTCATCACATGACTTTTAGTATGGATTCAACAGAAAAAAAACACTGCAAAATGAATCAACAGCACCCCTGATACGTAAAGTAGATATGCCTTGAAGGACTTTTATCCTTGTAGTGACCACGCACAATGAATTCCAGGTAAGTTTCAGAAGTTCACAAAGCCACAGAAGAAAGCTGTGTGACTCGAGTGAAATTTCTTTTCACGTATTTTTGGAGGGGGAGAAAAAAAAGTATACTAAGATTTAGAGACACAAAATCTCTTAAGCAACCATAAGTTCATCTAGCATGGTTTTTATCATCTAAATGCTAAATATAAAATCTCAGAATAAGGATGCCTACTTGCTGATTGATCTTACATCTGTGACTTACAGCATTGCCAATATCTCTTGACATATAGGTGATTGACTGTATATGTTCCCATATGAATTCTGCATTAAATTCTCTAGATATGGAAAATATCTGTGTCTGGTCACACCAAAGTCTGTCAATGCCGGAGAGCCTAAATGATGTGGGGCAAGCAATCCATCAACTAACTCATTTCAAGACATTAGTGCTGTGGAAGTTTGCCCCTCTGAACACATGTGCAAGGCTGGACTCCAGAGAAAATGCAGGAAGAGAAAAGAGGGCTGCTTGCTGTGACAGGCACTGGGAAGCAGTTGTCTGCCCTTCCAGGCAGTCATCTCTCAACTCTCATTTGTTTCTTTTCTCTCTGTGGCTGAACATATGTCTTTCAAATGTTGAAGACAGTGGCTTCAATGGTAAAAATTGAAATTGTGTGGGAGGCTAGTGGTTTGGATAAGAAGTTGAAGCTTCCTGGGAAGAGAAAGGGGTTTGAAGCTGAGGTTTCTCATAGCTCTGGTAATGACAGGAGTACCCACTATATTTTCATATACTTCTGCTTTGTGAGGAAAAATTGTTATAAGCTCTTGTCAGGAAGGTAGGATTGATTATGTTTGGGGGGTTAGTTTTAAAAAAGCTCTTGGTTTTAGCTATTTATTATTTTAAAACTTTTACCTTTAATCCAAGTCCAGTAGTCTGCCTTCCTGTCCTCTCCCACAGCAGCCTCTTGGCATTCCTGCCTGTGCTCTCTGCTGTGACTCTTGCTCTAACAAAGATAGTGTGGAACAGCTTAAGGGGTCAATTTGCTCAAAAACTAATGGTTTCCTCATGATGAGATGCATGCTGCTGCAGAAGTAGGTCCCAAGCATAGCATAACCTGGGCTTTATTTGGCATTGAACCCTACAGACTTATGCCTTTGGTCACCATTGAACCCACAACTGTTGTAGTCTGAGCATTGCTAAGAAAAGCAGATATAAGAGCATGAAGAGTCGGGCAGGCTGCAGGATTTGTTACATGCCAACTGTCTGGGTGGACCCAGGGCTTTAGGGATACTCTGCCAGCACCCCACAGTCTAAATGATTCAGACATAGTTGTGGAGGGTGGTTTTTCCCTGTAGACTAGAGATTTAATCCATGCTGCCATCATCTGCTTTTCTTACTGCCTGGGTCAGATGTGACATTCCTTGTCAAGTGAAAAGTTCTTCCTGTGTATTTACCAGAAAGCATCTGAGTATTATAGATCCTGCTATGTTAAAAGGTACATATATTCTTTCATGCATTTAGTCTTAAATTGCTGTGAAAATTAGTGTGAGAGGAAGCCTGTCTCCTATTTACTTCATTAAAACTAGCCCTTCATTGTTTTGTTCCATCTCTCATTGGTTCAGATACTAATACACTTCATCTCAGTGAAACAGTGAATGATTTTTTTGGGGGAAAAAAAGTAAATCTAACAGCAGGGAGTAGAGAGACTGGAAAGCCAATGCTGTCCCATGTGACCTAGGAGAGCTCTCTGCATGTGAAGTCTACAGTGTTTTCACAGCCAATATGGACAGTGATAATTTTGAATACTTTAACTTTAAAAAAAATTTTCAAAGCAAAATGCTATTTTTGAGTTGCAATATTTAATTGGTTGGCAAGATTCGCTTCCAGCTGGTAGGGCAGTGTCCTAGGGTCACCACGGCGATGTTAAGTAGAACCCATGAATTATGCCTTAAAAGGAAGTGTTCTTTCTACTGTGTATGGAAAATGAAACAGTGTCTCACACATGGTACTGTGGTTATAATAACTTCACATAACTTAGTGTCTTTATCTTTTAAAAAGATAAGGCTTCAGCTGTGATTATATTTAGATCTCAGAAGGAGAATTCAGATTATCCAATTACTATTATGTACAAGGAAAATAAGCAAAGCCTAGATGAGAGAGGGTTGTGTTTGTCTCCTTTTTACAGGCTCCAGCTGTTCTGAAAATAAAATGGTTGCTCTCTCTACACATAAACAGATTTGTTACATGTTTAAAAGTGCATTGCTATAAAACATGGTTGAAATGGAAACAGAGGCATGTGTGAGACTGATATTTTACATGTATGGGTTGATCATGGCCAGACTCTAATCCTGGATGTAAGTAAGAAAGAGAGGCTGATTGCTGATGCCCTGGAAAAAGCTAATTGTAAGAATCTTGTGGTCTGAAGAACTGAAGGTACTGCCTGTGTGTGAGAGTATGTTGGAAAAAATCCATTTTGAAATTAATATAGTACTGTGTAAGAAGAAAAAGAAAGGAATAGTTAATAAATAAATAAAATTTTCTTCTTAATCAGGCCTGTACTGCTTCAAGTAATGCCTGTTATACACATTATTTGTAAACTGACAGGTAACCTGTCTGGTTTTTATACAGATGATGACAAACAACCACAGCAGCCTGGTGCACCTCTGACAAAGAATGATGGATATTTTTTTATTCAAATAAAAGGAAAACATAAGGCTGCTAAATTGTCAGGCTTGAGACCACCTGGGCTTATTTTGACCCATCTGGCTTTCTTAAATTCTTATGATAATTAGGTCACCTACCTAAAAACAGTATGTTGATTTGTATCCAGACTAGAAAAATGTTCAGGGTGAAGTGATTTAAATAAATCATCTTTTCCAATTAACAGTGGGTGATATTAAAATCTTTATACATCCCCATGTTTGGATTTTGGATTCTTGTTTGTTTTTCCTGTGGAGGCTTATGTCTGACTTGACCCTATAGAGAGTCCTAGAATTTAAACTTTCGGAATCTTTTAGAAAGTTAATGTAATTTGGGCATTACCGTTTCTGTGCTGCAATAGGTGAATACTGTTTGCACTGCTTCAAGGGCCCAAGTTATGCTATCACAGTCATGCTTTATGATCTTAAAAATCTGTGAAAGAAAAGCATAAGTGCAGATGTGTATGTTGAAGGGTAACTAAAATTCAGGTATCTCCGAAGGTTCTCATCCCACTGTAGCACTTAGAGCAGCAAAGCATATGCTGCATGTTTGAGTACATAACTTCATGTGGGAAATAGCAAAGAGATTTATTACTAAAACATTTGTAAACAACTGAAAACTCAGTGGCTTTCTGCCAGCGTGGGTGGACAGCAGTAGTGCATTCTGATGCTCTGTATTACTCAACACGGATTTCTTCAACATCATTTACAAAAGTCTACAATGAAACACTCAAAGAATATGCAGCCGTTCAAGTTAACTGTGCAGAGTGACAGTGAAGATTTGTCAGTATATGTAGTTTTGCATTTTTATATCTATTAGAGGAAATTACCTCATTCCTTCATACTGCAGGAAACTGCTTTATGGCAAAGGTACACACTTGTCATTAACAGCAATCTTAAAATACAAGATTTAGGTGAAAGAAAGCACATATAAAAAATGTGCTGGAAAGGAACCAACGTGATTATTTGGCAACTAAACTAATGAATTCAAGAGTTAAAATATGAAGCATAGCCACTTGTATTCATGTAGACCTTACTCAACTGAAAATTTTAAAAAAAAAATAAATCCTGTTCATGCTATGGCACTCTTAGGTGGCTTAATTTCTTAAAACTACATAAACTAAAATACAAAATGAGAGTCTGTATGTAGAATGCATTACTGTTTTGCAAGTCAGCTTAGTGATTTTTTTTTTTTAAGATTAAAATATAAACAACTACTGAAAGAGGAAACATTCAGAAGTAGGGGAGTACTGCTTTTTCTGGGGCAGACATCCCTGTGTGGGCACAAGTTTTAGTAAAAGACCAAAGGTCAGATATTATGGCAAATGATTTGTGTAGATTTTTGAGTGTTTGTAGTTATTTCATCTACTTACAACCCATCTGTGGTATTACTGGTGTGACTAAAAACTTCTGAAAGACTGTTGTGTTAAGAGTAAGTTTTTAATGGTAGTGTTTCATTGAAAATGAAACTGGAGTAGAATGGCAAACCATCATCAGTATGAACTTAGAGTGTGAAAGACTAAGAATGGATACTATTTCCCTGAAACTCAAGGGACATATCCCCAAAGGCACAGTTATTATTTTAACTTATTTTAAAACTGAGCAAGGAGAAAAATATTTGTTCTCCTTCAGTTCCTATGGTGTTTCTTATCCCAGATTTTCAAGAAAAAAAAGAAGGGCAAGGAAAAGACCTGGACAGTCCTTGGAGGGTAAGAGTGCTCTGCCCGAACTTTGTGCCAGGATTTAAGTACCTTCACTGAGGTACCTTAGCTGGAGGTCAGACCTGCTTGTCTGTATAAATCCTCTCAATCAGGTGCTGGGCTGGACCTAGTGACTTGTGACTGGTAAATCTTGTAAGGTGTCTGTTGCCTTACTGGGACTTGGCTGAGGCCGAAGAGGGCTGGGTAGACTCTGCTAATGCAGAGCTGATTCATTGAGCCCAGAGGTTCCAGCATGGTCTGTTTAAATCTTGGCCAAGGACTGAAAAGGCTGGATCTTCATCTACTGAGAGAAGTCTGAGTGAATTTGGTGATTTGTTCCAAGGACGCTTTGGCCCCACGGGTGGCAGCCAAACATATGGCGATTCCTCAGGCTGTTGGGACAAAAGCAGCTGGCTCTGCCAGCTCCTCCACCCACTGCTGTGGTGGGCCTCTGGAGATGGTTTGTGTGCACTCTCTCATTTTCTCTCTGCTTGTTGGACTAGTGTCCAAAATAATTCATACCCTCTTTACACCCCGAGGCTCTGACTGAGCTGGCCAGGTAGCAAACAGTGCTTCTGGAGAGAGCCCAGCTTGTAACTGAGGGAGGCAAGAGTGATCTGGGGAAGAGGGGATCCAGTGTTTTTCTTGACTGTGCATTGTCCTTGGTAATGGTCTTTTTCACTGAAAGCAGCAACATTATTATTATCTCTCTATGGAGTCAATAGGCAATAAATGAAAGCCTGTCTGGCTTCAGAAATGAAAGCCTGTCTGGCTTCAGAAATGAAAATTGATTCCTTCAATTTGGAGACAGCTTGTGTTCTCTTCATCCCCTTTGGAACCTGAGCGCACAGAAACCTCTGCCAAAATTAAGATGCTGCTGCAAGGGTGTCAGAAACAGCTCGCATAAATATCAACAGGAGGCAAACACAAACAAACATGGGTGAAAAAGGGTAGTGTCTGTTTGCTTATGCTGGGGGCAACTCTGCAACGAGAGAGGAATGTCACCCGGATAGAAGGTGCATGAGAAAATATTTCAGCCCTAGTTTTTCTCTTGAGAATTGTTCAGCAGTATATTCCCAGGCAATTTACAGAGGAGTTTCTTACTGTATGGTACATATGAGTGTCTTTGGGCAATTTAGGTAAATGTTGAGCCTGGGACTTAATGTACAAGACCACCGATATTAAATAAGATACAATAGATTACTTCTAAAGAACATTAGCAGCAATGTTACATGTTTAGCAGTATTCTGTAGCTTAATGTTATCTTCCCATAAAGCATTCTTTGAAAGAACAATATCTGAAAGGAGAAATAAGGGAGACTATGCTGAAGTATCTCTCCAAACCCATAAAAAATTAAACACTTTATTGGAAGGCTGTTGGAGACAACATAATTATTCTTGCTTTTTTTACCTCACCATTTAGAACACTTATTTCATAAGAGATTATTCACAAAAGATTCTAGTTGCAGCACTATCAGAAGTGATTTTTCTGTTTTATTCCAACCTCTCAGGGAATGGCTGTCCTGACTACCTGGAAGAGCTCCTTGTCCCTCCCAGTATTCAGCTCCACATCTTTAGTAAATTAGTCTGTGACCCATGAGGGGTTTTAATCACACTGGAAAACTCTCAGGTGAGTCCTCAGTAAAATTAGTAATCTAAGTATTTAGAAAGATAGCATTTAATAAGTTTAATTCAGCAAGCTTACTTAGGCACAACTTTCTGGTACATCCTCGAGAACCAGTTAGCACACTATTCACTCCAGCCAGCATTGCCTGCTCAGTATTCGTGGTTGGTTTATCTACTGGGAAAATAACCTACACTATGTACTGCTGGGATTCAAAAATATTTTATAACACAACATGAAATTCAACAAACTACTTGGGTTCAATCTGTTCAAACAAGAGGACTAATCTCTATTTTTGATATGTTTTGATGTGCATCTGGATGAGCCTCTTTAGTCATATGATTTAGTTTTAAGTAGTCCTGTAAGGAGCAGGCAGTTGAGCTTGATGATCCTTATGGGTCCCTTTCAACTGGAGATATTCCATGATTTTATGATTTAAACCAAAAAGTTCAGACTACTGACAAAAGCCACTTTTTACAGAGACACATCTAATCTGCCACAGCCAAGTACATCAAAAAAATGCAACAGGTTCTTTGCTCATGATGATTGTGCATTCTTTCAGAAGAGCTAAGTGACTTCAAGTGACAGATGGAAAAAATAACCACCAAACTGGAGATAAACCAAGAATATTTGTAATACTCATTTCACAAACAATGAATATATTTCACATCATTCTAGAGAGTTTTCCTTTCCTCTAATCTCTAATGAGATGCAGTTTATAAAAAGTTATCTGGTTCCATAATCTGAAAAACTGACATGTTAAAAGACCCATGTCCCATCTGTAACACTAAAAGCCAGGTGGAGAGACAATGAGGAGGATGGGTCCTGGATCAGTTCGAGGATGACACCGACAAAGAAAAGGGTACCTGGTTTGCTGAGCACGAAATATGATCTCCAAAACATTACTAATGGAAAATGCATGTCTTCAACCTACTTCCACATCTGAGTTTGTTTTTAAAGTGACTCTTTCAAGTGAAACATGATGAAGTGAAAAGATTGGAGTATCAGCAGCTGGTTGGCAGAGAGAAGTGCTTAGGATCATTATGGTCAGTTGGAGAACAGCACAGAGGGTATCTAACAACATCATAGAGTAGGATGATGAGTAATAGCCTTACCAACTATTATTAGAAGAAATTGGTTGGAGGCTGGGGGAACATTAGGGAGAAGCAAGTATCCCCACAGTATCTACTGTACTGTTCTGTGTTATGGTAATTTTGTCTTCTGTGTGTATGTTTGTTGAGCTGGAGACCATAGGGAACTAAGATGATGAGTAGTGGAGATATATGTTTACATTTAAATGTAAACTTTCTGTTTGGTTTAGAATTTCAGGACTTAAAAAAAAATTCTGTAATAATCAGAAACTTATATGAACTGCAAAAGACAGTAAAATAAATGATACAGTGATTTAAAAAAAAAAAAAAAAAAAAAAAGAGGAAGAAAGAAATGCCAGAAATGGGGAACCTACGTGAAAGAGCAGAACATTTCTTTTAGGCCAGAAACTGGCAAAGAGCTCTGTGTAAGCAGCTCATTCAGTTCCTGCAAAACAGAACAGGATGGAAATTACAGACAGAAAATGTTTATTAGGTTATGCAGGCCATTTCCCAGTGCTAGCAGAGAAGGAAAGAAGTGGAAAGTACTTCTCATGTCACCCTCTCATGTCCCCTCTGGCTATATTTGGAAATAACATGAATAGACTCTGGAGGGAGCCCCACCCAGTCGCTTTTAGTCAGAGGAAATTTGGCAGTCTGTTAAATGGTGGGAGAGAGGGGAGGGGAAAACTGGAGGATGCTCACAGAGATGTGAAACCTCTTTACTTTGTGACCTGGAGCACTTTTATTGCATTTACTGGCATAGGAAGTGACCAAATGCTGAAATGATAATTTGAGCTATTCTCATTTTGGGCTCACACCCCAATACCTTCTCTTCTGCTGTCATCCTGGGAGGCTGTACTGCTGCTGTGCTGGAGGTGTTCCTACTGCCCAGAAACTGTCTCTGATGGGCAGTGAGTGATGATCCAGAAAGTATGCTGGCAGCAATTTGTAAATTTTGTAACTAAAAATGAAGTTAATAAAATAACTAATGGTAGTTGAGCTCTTTTGACCTGGTAGTCAGAAAATGATAAAAGCAATATCAAAGTTTCATTACAAAAGGGGAAAAGTCCCTTTGACTCGCCTTAAACAGCTGACAGCTACAAATAACAGAATTTTAAACTAAATGAGATCTGCCTCTCTCCACCTATTTTTTTGCTGTTCAGCTCTGTACTCTTTTTCTTATTCTGTTTTTGAAGTTAAATTCCTGTAACCACTGCCACCAAAGCCAGGTCACATGGGCAGCAATTCAAGACTAAGTAATTTTGTGAATCTTTTCCTGTCACCCAACTACAAGCATAACTATAGCTGCCAGAAAAGACTATAAATGTGTTTTTGTTGTTTTGTTTTGGTTTTTTTACTAACCTGTGGAATTTAGTTCAAGTAGTTTATCTGGGTTTGTTTTACTTTCTTTTTAACTTCATATTTTTAAAATACGTTGGCAGATTACTCTGAAGCCACCTGACTATGCTTTTTTTTTTGTTTAATTTTTGTTTGTTTATTTTTTTGATAGCACAGTTATACTTACCCTCTTCCTCTTTTTTTGCTGGTGTGCCTTTTTAATATGCAGTCCTGAGCATATAGTCATATAGTTACAAGAAATAACATACAGTATGCACACTTGAGTAGGACAAAGAAACAGACATAAAAAGTAGTTTAAAATGCAAATTATTCACACTAGTATGTGAAAGTTCTGAAGTGAACTAGATATCAACTTTAAAAATTAATTAAACCTTTGTTTGTTTTGGTAAAAAGAGTTATTCCACATCTCAAAATGTGATGTGATGTGGTGCAGGTGAAGTAAGCCAAACTGTACTGGAATCTTCTTTTAATGGCAAAGAAAGTCTATTCTTCTCTGAGACCCTGGACAACAAATGTTTTTCCAATTGTTACCATATGATGTCTACAAGATCCGAGTCATCATTTTATGAGGTACTGTGGGTCTGATCTTTGTGGTGTCAAAGTGGCTATGGGCTTTGAAGTTATAATAGCCGAGCAGATTTATATCAGCTACAATATCTGGCCAAACTGATTAACTGATTATTACTGTGTTTGGGGGAAGGCTTGCCTTTGATCTCCAATACTTCTAAATGAAAGAACAGCCCAGTGCCTTACTCAAAGTTTTATACTCTACCAGTGCTTTCCCGAGCAAAGCTAGGGGGGATCCAAAAAAAAGGCTTATATTGTTGGTGTCTAAGTAGCTTGTTGCTCTAAATCTGATATAGTAGTCCGGGAAAGATCATGATCACCTTAACCACAGATGAGTAGCTTTTCCTTTGAATAGCAACAAGCAGAAGGGGAAGAATATAATCAAAACTAACATAGTTTGAACTATAACAGATAAATGAGACTGTTCTACCTCCTGGGGGTAAAAAAAACCCCAACCAACCAACAAAAACCAAGCAACTCACAACAAAACTGAAATTTAAAGAAATTCCCAACTTTATTTCCATAGAATACAGCTGCCATTAAAAGTAATAGGAACAGATTTATGGAAATAGCTATTTATGTCTAGATCAGAATGTTCTGAATAAAATCATGTTTTTGGTTTTGATTACTTGCAATATATGCCTTATTTCATAATTAAATACATTATTATGCCCTATTCCATTATAATATCTATGATGTTTCCACATGTAATGTTTTTAAAAATATATTTACTGTGTTCACTGTCCATTATGTTCTTAATTTTCACATTAAAAAAAAAACCCTATATGCTTTCTGACATGACAGTATGCTTATGGCAGTAAGATCTACTGCTTAAATATATGTTGTTTAAGAGGAATAGTTTTAACAGTTTTGAGAGGTATTGTATTACTTGAAAGACAACAAAATACTTGGTCTGCATCCTGTTTCAATATTACTTTTTAAATTGAAAGGCCAGCATTCTTTAGACAAGTGTAAATATAAACAAAAGAAAATTCATATACAAATAATCATTGTTAATTAGTAAAAAAAGATTATTCTTTTATTCATACCCTGTCTAATCTTAATAGCAATAGTTTAAGTAACTAATCAAGTTACTGGGTTACTGAAAGTATTTCTATATCCTTTGTACTGCAAATAGTACCAGTCTTGTAAGTCCACCATAGAGTGACAAGGTTTAACCATTACCATTGAAGATGGGAATAGATGTTCAAAATAATGTTTAAAAGGAGCTTTTCACTCATGCTAGAAACATGTTATGCTGAGGGGCTTAAAATTCAAATCAGTTTTAGCACATTAGTCGCAAATGAGAGTAACTCGACAATACTGGTAATAGTAATTTACAAGTCTAAGATCTTTATTGTATTGCAATGTTAATGCCAAACCTCTAAAGCATTTGGGTTAGGACTGTATTTAGATGAGCAACCTTAAGGAATGTGTAAAAGAACTTTAGGTAATTACTCTAGTAGTGATGACTCAACTGTAGTTTCCTATAGCTTCTGTTTAAAGACTACTTGTTGGGAAGAGGAACTGAGGTTCTGACTGAGGGTGTGAACGAGCTGTTGACATTCTCCACAAGTCTTATGCACTCAAGCCAGTTTAATCTCTAGTCTAACTACAGTCTAAGCATAACTAAACAACATCTGCAAACTCTCTACTTAGCCCTTCCATTTTTATCAACACATAAACAGATCCCATGAAATGACACTGAAGGAATGTGAACTATAATTATTATGTCTTCACAAAGTCTATTTTATATTATTGTTGCTAATCTTCCATGTTTTTTTAGACGGGGATGGACAAGCTGGTCTTACAACATATCTAGGTATTTCACAATCTTGAGTTACCAGGCAGGGCCCCATTGGAAAAAAACAGCCCCAAGGGCCTGAGAAGCCCAGGGGAGAACATTCTACTCATCACTATTTCCATTCTGTATCTTCACAAATAAGTGCTAAATACAGCAAGTTTGACATGAATATTAAACTGAAAACTAAGTCCAGAGCTTCTGGGCTTGGCTGCCTGTACATGTGGCTTAGATCCTCCCGATTCCTTAATGAAGTAAAAAAACCAGGCTAATGCAGGTGTATCCACACCTGTTTTTCATTAAAAGGAGGATATAGCCACAGCATGTACCACTACAACCTATTAGTTGAGACAGAGACTCTTGAAAGTAGGTTGCCTATCCTTTTAAATCTGCTTAAATCAAACCCAGTATTTATAATCCATTTAGGAAGCTGAAAGCAATGAACATTAGAATTAGCCTATGAGGGTTAAAAAGAAAAAATACAGCAACCAAACACTAATCCTCAGTAAGTAAGCTTTTTTTTCAAACCCTTTCCTCTTCCTCCCTCCATCTCACACTGTTTTATTTTTGTGGTTTATCTGGTGTTCGATGAGCTGTTCAGTATTTGCGGCTCTTAGTAATTCCAAGAGTATCTGGGGACTAAATTTTTAGCTCGAAGGCACTATTGTTTGGTTTTTTTTTTTATTTTGGTAGTGTCTAAATGTCCCACTGAGGAGTGAAATCCCACTGTGATAGGAGCAATACAAATACATAATAAAAAAAATCTCTTGCTACACCTTGCCACTGGGTAGGAAATGGGTGGAAACAGATTGTTTATGGACCGAGGGTAGTGAGGACAAAAAGCTCTAGCCAGGAATGCATAGACCTGTGCACATTTACAGAAATCTTCAAGACTGAGCTCTGAAGATTTATACTGAAATATTTCCTAACTGATTTACACTTTTCTAATATATTCACCTTCAGTTTGTTCCAATTCATGCCCGTGTGTTGGCATTTTGGTATATGTGAGTTGGATTTCATCGCTTCAATGTAAGTTATATCTGAAATTATTCGAGAGAAAAAATGATGGAAAGATTTGACACTTTGATATGAGGTAGATGAGAATCTGTCAATAGCAACATTGCTCACAAGTAAGTTAAATTTCTAACGGAAAGCAGAAATCTGCGTTTTGTCCATGGCAGATTAATTGGAAACAATTGACCTGAAATAAAAAAAATGGGAATGTTCAATTCTACTTTCACAAGTGACGGGTGCATTGTTCAGACCTAAGGCATTTGCTAACAGTGTATGTCAAAAAGTTTAGTTGTTTAAACTTTTTGGGTTTTTTTGGTGCCAAAAACACCCCCTCTACACAGGATGATGCAGCTGCTTGCAGGTTGGTCCATAAAGTAGATCCCAGTAATGCACTTCCTTGGAGAAATCATTGCAGCTCTGTGGAAGATGAATGCAAGAATGCTAAACAGGTGACCACGATCGGGGACTTGGCAAAGTTGAATTATACTTTAAATTCTTGTTAAATTTTGTTGAATTTTTTTTTCTTTCTGAAGAGACTGTTAATCAAAATGTTGGAATTACCTTATGATCTAAACACCTAAAATGTTATTGAGCATAGCAATTCTTCCAGAGAGAAAAGTTAATGAATTTTCAGCTAACATCCATGGTATCTAAATATGTTTGCCATGATTAATGAGTTGTATCATCTTTCTTCAAGAAAATTATTGGAAGCAGTTAATTTTCAAGGTTTGTATAAACTGTGGCCCTGAAATATTTCAGAAAATAGGGGTTTCAAGGCTCAATACTCCAAGCATGTATAGAATTTTATTGGCATGGAGTAAGTTCACTGGCATGAGAAATTACACTGAAATTAAGTTAGGAAGGAAGGCAACATGAGTCCAGTGCTAATGTACAATACTTAGGCCTTGAGTAGAAAATACATACAATAATGTTGATATTTTAAATGGAATGATTATATGGATAATGTTTGTTTGGAAAAAGAGAGGCAAAATTACTTTCAAGAAGCCTGCTGCTTTTTTTGTTTTGCTTTGTTATTTTGGATGAAAATATTGTCACTTTATGTAAGAGTTACGTTTCCTTTAAAATTCACGCAATAGTTTAGTGGGTCAAAACCCAAATATGCGTGAATATTTATAGAGAGTGAAGGCATCAGCCTACCTTGAAAAAAGGGATAGTGATCACATTTCCCATGCAACAGTCATCAAATGCATCCTTTGCATCCTGCAAAGTTTCCTGTCTAGAAACAGCAATATGAACGATCACAATCAAGCATAATGAATTTCTTAGTTTACATGTAATCCGTGAAAAGTTTTAAAAAAATTGTCCTCAGGCATTCTGTCCTAAGGATATGCCAGCTGGGTGTTGCTTTTTTTTAAAAAAAAAATTTTAATTTATATGGAAAGAGAAAAGAATCAATTCCTTAGTAAAGCTGGTAAAAACTCATTTGTGAGTGGTGGCACTAGACATGAATAACTCTGTATGTGAAACTACAGGGGGGAAAAGCACTTGCCTTTTTATTCTTGCCTGCTTTACGGTTTGTAAATGATAAATGAAATTTGCTAGCAATGCCCTGCAGTAATAATTCAAGTTATGTTACAGAATACCCCATAAAAAATATTGTGTTATAGCATTACCAAAGAGAAAGACCATCTTTTTTTTTTTTTTTTTTCTTCTTTTCCCTTCTCTGGAAAAGTGTGCTACATTAGAACATTCTTCAAACACCATTTAAATATTACAGGACGCTACAATGATTCAACTTCACTATGCTCAAACATTTTGTTTAAGTAACTTAAAACATTATGACCACTATTAATATTGAGTCTTAGGAATAAACGTAGTTAAATTTTGTTATTAAAGTATAAATCTGGGTAGCTGTGGGTGCCCACTCTCAGCCCATAAACCAACCTCGACATGGGAGAGATGAGCCTGAGCAGCACAAACCTGATGGCACCACTGCGTAAGCTGCTCTCCGAATCACGTATCCCCTTGCCCTGGCCTATGCTAGAAAAATCTGTATTGACACATTTTTTATGACGTTTTATTCATGGCTGTTGTTGAATGATGAAAACCAAGACAAAAAAGACATTATCTTAAACTGGGGCCAAGGGTAGTGTCTACAGTGTCCTTTAAGCCCTTTAAAATAGGATCCTTTTGTTGGCTCGGGTGAGTGGAGGCTCTTTAACATTCTGAACCTGCTGCGGCTGCTGGGGCACTTCATCACCAGAGAATAGAAAAGGGCCCCTGGCATATCAAATAAAATAACTAAATAAAAAAAAAAGTAGGGGAGGAAAGTGAGAGAAAGGCAAGTCCTGGGCACACAGACAGCGCATTGTGTACGCAGAGTTTGAAGAGCCTGGCGTTAGGTATATTTCATAATATGAAAAGACAGACCGATTTTGGCCCCCTCGCCTGGTGGGATCAGTGCTGTCAGTGCCATTTATTTTCAATCCCCAATGATTTCTGTATCCCCACAACCCTTTTGCATTAAAATGAACCATTAAAGGCAGTCAGAACACCTGCTTTGCTGACAGGCCCGATTAAAGCTTTGATTTATCCTTCCAAGTGAGAGCTGATCTGCTGTTCCTGGGGCCTCGCACTGGTGTGTAATTCATCGGAGGCTGAAGGTCCCTTTTCTGCATCCCCTTCAGCTGTGGGTGCCTTTTGTACCTGCTTGAGAGTTGAGCCAACTCCGAGAACACCCACCCCAGCTGGAGGCCAGAATTTTTCCATCCCTACTGGCGCAAGTTTTTCGTCCCGTCTTATTAAGTGACAGTAAATTACTGGACTAATTGGGGAGGGCCCCAAACACAGGGCTGAATGTTTCTGAGGAGCTAGCTCTGCTCCCACTGCAGGCTCTGGAGAGTGGCTTCACCAGATGGAAAGGAATAGTGACGCTTACCCCTGCTTCGTGCTTTCCTGTAGCTAAAAACATCAACACTCGATGTGGAAGTTTTATGTCCTGTGGTAACCCTTTACTCCTTTATAGTCAGGTTTTGTGTTGTAGTCTTAAACCTTCATTTTGGTAACTGTGTTGATGAGGCTGCACACAGTGACAACCTCCTAGCCTCAAAACCAGCATAGCAAGTGGGAGCAAGCCTTGCAGTCTCCTATGGGCAAGTAGGGAGAAAGGTTCAAAGCTTTATCACTGTAACTGTAAAAATAGATACTACTTAAACCTGCTGGAAGGTTGAACTGGGTCTGCTTTTCAAATAAAAAAAAAATAGTGTCCTGTGGATGTCTGGAGACAGTGAACAAGTTTTCAGGTTGGTTTGTTTGTTTTGATTTGGTTTTGTTTTTATTTTTTTAATTATATCCTGCATCTATATTCCCCTACAGCCACAAAAAACCAGCCTCGAAGATATTCTGGCAAAATTGCCTTGTGAATATATTTGACTTATGCACCATCATTGATCCACTAAACCACTAAGCTACTATAGAACCAGACCATGGTATAAAAGAAGGGTGAGCAAATCATTCCCTGTGGATCAATGCTCAAAAATTTCCCAAAGTGAGACTTTTTTTTTTTTCTGAATTGGAAAACACCTTTTCACTGAAACTAAAACATTCTACATTGATATTTATAAATAAACCAGGAACAAACAGAATGATTATGTTCTAAGTCTTTGTTTCTGAAACAATACTTGTTTTTGAAGTATTAAGTTAATGCATAATCTAACGTAGTAAAAATATCATGTATTGTTTCATTTAGATAAAAGCAATGTTTCCTTTGACCAGGTGTAACATTAAAACAAAAAAAAACAAACAAACAAAAAAAAATCAGGAGAACACTGAAAAATTAATTTGAAATTAAGCAAAATCCATAATAAGTCTCCTATTAAAATAAAATCTATATCTTTGTTGAAGAAAATGCTGCATTATAGGGAACTGGAACATTAATCTTAAAATAGCTTTAATATATTTTCTTTAAACAGCAGAAACTATGTAAAGTTTACATTTTCAGTTGAGCTAGCTACCTGGCATAAGTCTACAGTGCAGACAGTTCTGCTCACTGTTCCAAATGTAAAGTAGTATCATAGTTTAAATTCTGATCTTCCAGCAGGTCTAAGATGTGGCACCACAAATACTATGGTGAAGCTGCAGAAGTTGAGGGCACCTGGCAGCTTCCTGACTTCATGTTCAGCTGTGAGGTAGGCATCAGCTTGTCCTTATCTGGATTGTTTTCTTGTGTAAGAAAGATGCCTGTGCACAGGGCAGGAAGGACCCAACCAGCCTCAGCTGAATGTCAGCAGCACATGTGCTAAGAAAACCTTGAGTTGCTTTCATTCTAAAAATCCAACTTGTGACCTTTAGGTGTCAGGAAGTATGAATTACTCAACCTCAATGCATAGAAAATGGAAAGCTTTCTTTGCAAAAGCAGAGACATATCCTAGGTCTGCAATAACACGTATATAGTTGTTGGGTTATAAAACAAAACCATCAGAGAACATTAACTGGCAGCAGTTATTGATGTGAACAGTGGGAAGATAAGATACTATGACAGCTTCTTATTCCTTGTCTATCATTGCCTTTCTCAGTGTTCAGCTGACTTTCGCCATGTTATTTCCATTTTAGACTGATGTGTGGCTTACAACCCTATATACAATAAACTCAATCTTTGATTTGAAAGCCAGCAAAACTCTTACAGCTGATATAATTTTAAACAGAGCAAAAAGAGGTTTAAACAAATGAGACACATATTAAAAAATGCCACCATTCTTTTTCATTTGTACAGAGCATATAAGAATTTTTCATGTCTCCCTCTTCAATAGGTATGCCCATCCCACACAACTCTTTTCACTGCTAGTTGTTTGTACTCCCTTCAAACCATATTTTTCTTCACCCTTCATGAAATTTTAAATGAGAATTCAGTGCCCTCTCTCATAAATTTACATTTTCACCTACCTCTATGTATAGAATATATAAAATATATATATCCACAACATAATATGTATACAAGGTACAGTGCACGTGTGTACATTTGTATTGCATAACACAGTTACAGAAACCTTGAAAATATATCTTACAAAGACTGTAAAACTCCAAGTCATTTAGGAATGAGTCACTTTTAAGAAGTTTAGAGATGTTAAGTATTGCAAAAACAAGCCTGTGAGAATATCAGCTCCTCTTTTGTTCCCTGTATATATCACATTCATAGGTGCACCATAGAAAACAGCATTGAATCCTACTGAAGTGTTCCTAATGGGAATAAAGACCATTTATACAGGTTAAAATTTCTGTCCACCAGCCCTGTGTTGCTCTGCACTAGTTTTGTGATATAATGGCATGTTCTGAGGGAGAGTTGAGGGAGCAGGGAGATGGAGCAGTGGATGATGTGAGGAGGGGGGAGACAGCAGAAAAGAGCTCAGGCAGGAAATCTCACTTCATAGTCTCAATAAAGACAGAATTTAGATGCCTTAAGATAACTGTATTCGGAGCCTAAATTAGCTCTGACTTCTGAATTTTCAGCATCAGAGGTGAAATAGCTGAAAAGCTTCTAGAAGGGCCTAAATGGCTACTCAGGCACTGGCACATTGCTCTCCTCTACATGTGTTTGTTGGTGCACATATCCTCTTTCTGGGCAAAACCTACCAATTACCTAAAAGAACTTTAAAAAATATCAGCTTCAGATTTAGATTTGTCTTTCTGCTTGGCCTTGATTACTATTTCCCAAAGAGTCCAGCCACTTCATAATCCTCGTCTTTCTATCCATTTTTTCCAACAAGGGTTTGAACATTGTTTCCTGCTGTACCTGCAAGTTAGAAGGAAACAATCAGCATCTGATTGTGGTATAATTGTACAACAGTCTAAATACCATGTAACAGGTTCTCAGTGACTTAACTGCCTTGTTAGAGATATTAGAAATCATGCAAAATGCTCATTTGCCTTTCAGTGTGTCAAGTAGAGAGAAATGCTCTGAATGATATATAGGTAAAGGACCAGTGGTTCTGTATCACTTCATTGTTATGCTTTGTTAAGCCTTTGTTGAGGATGTTTCAAAGGATGTTTCTTTACTCTTGCGTTACAGGTTTCTCACAATGGTGCTCTTTGTGAACAATTATTAATGATTAAAAAAAAAAAATAGTAATAGTAGATCTTGGTAATATCTTTAAAACAAAATGAAGGAAAACCTGCAGAGGTAAGAGTCCCAGTAAAGGCTTGTCAATCCTGAAACAGATCTGCAGCCAAATCTCTTTAGCTTGAGGTGAGCACAGCAGAAGGCTCTCAGCAAAATTCTGGCAAATATCCACAGCTTTACTGTGATTGAAAAAAACAAAACAAAACACAAAAGAAAATAGAAAAGAAACCCTTACCTGTTATTACAGATGATATATCAGTTTGAAGGTATTTTTCTGACAAAATGCTTAGTTTTACTTTTTAGAGTAAATTTCTCTGTATAAAGCAAAATTGCTTTCTTATACAAACCAGAGCAGCTTTATGAATTTTAAATCACTTAACCCACAGCACATATAATAAACTTTGGATGTTAGATGCAACTGGATTGAATAAAATATTTACCTCTCTTTTTGGTCTCTAAAATATTACTTAGTCTAAAAGATATTTTAATAAATGCATAAAACATGTTCATCAAAATGTAAAATTAATAGAGTGTATATTTCTTTCCAGATACTTTCGCAATTGATTTTGCCAAGGGTAGTTTAGTTCAGATGCAATCTCTGTTTATTCACTGAGGGCCTGTTCATTATATTTTATACCATTTTCACTGTATTTTCTGTATCATGTATTTTTCATACTGTAAAACTTTAATTTTAGCCTTATTACAGAATGGTTCTATTTACTACTATATGCAATATAGTGTCATATGAAGGACAAGACCAACTTGCTGTAATAAAAGAAATGAGTGGTTAAAGTAGACTAGTCTTCTCCCAGAGATTTGGATAGGTGCAAGCCAAAATTACCCCAGGCAATGACTGACTGGGCTCCATAAGTCCGCTCTTAGCAAGATCTTTCCTAGGACAGATATCATCACAGAGAAAAATGTACTCAAACCATGGAAGGTACCTTTTACTGACAATTAGGCACGGGTATTAACATCTTAAAGTAGTCTCTAAGATCAGACAGACATTGTAGTTGCAAGCAAAGGAACTGGTGAAAATTAGACTAACCATGGCAAAGCTTGAGTTGATAAGGGTTTATTGTTTAGCTTTGGTTTGTTTAAAATGTCTTCCCTGCATATATCCAAGATTCACCTTTAATATTTTGCTTTTAGCATCTTCAGTTGATTTTACTGCAGAAAGGTTGCAGTCAAAAAGAGAAAAAGAGCATTAGAAAATGATTCAGAGTAACATGCCCTCTCGTCATGCCATGATTTGAGCCTATGTGGCTCTGGTTTTAAAGCTTGAATAGAACAGCAGTATGTGTTCAATAATTCATGCTCTCTAATTAAACACTTATGACTGTGCCTAGATGAATTTTATTTTAAACAGAAGTGTGTCCTTAATGTTTTCTGTAATAACAAATTGTCAGATAAGAAATCACGTTTGTTTTCCCAGTTGGTTCAGAACATGGCAGTGGATTCAGTACAGGTTTCATCTATTCCTTTGATGCTTTTGTTCATGGTCATGGGAGATTTGCCACCAAAATCTGACTTTATATGCATATCTCCTCAGTAAGCTGCATATATCAAGGAAACTGATAGTGTGTGTTCTTGCTGCCTACGAACAGCTGTATTCCTCTACTTAAGAGAGAAATGTAGTTTGAATTAATTTCTATGAGTCAAAAGATGTATGAAAGCACACTGCAAAGAAACCATCACTTTAGATTAGCTAGACTTACATTTTGCCATTTTATATCCCTTATTGGGTACATCTACTTTTAATATCCATCTGTGATATAAATAAGACACCTACCAATACTTCAGGTTAGTGTATCTATCTTATTTCATCTCATTGTTTGCAGTCAATTTACCTTTTCCTGAAGACCACCTCAGACTCATAATCACATTAATTAATTACAATGTTGATTACTTAGGAGTGAATTATTAAGCCTCTTGTGAAGATTGGACTAAAGGGGAAGTAAGACCTAGTCCCTCCCAAGATATGAAGTAAAATACAGGTTTGGAGGATATGCTGTAATGAAAGCTGACCTTATGCAAAAATATGACATGTATGTAGTGTTTAATGAATAGTTGGTCTGCGCTTACAATCAAATTGTGTGCCCAGTATTGTCTGTTGTGGCTGCATTTGCATATTAACATCCTTCTGTTCCTTTCAAAGATCATCACCTGTGATTAGTCTGATAGCACTCTGGTATTACAGAAGGAAGACTAACTATGGGAATATCTAGGAGTACATTTCAGCTTTCTGGAAGAACCACAGTTTAGTTCGGTATTTTTGTATACATGGTTGGCTTGTGGTCACGATAGAGGCAGTTGTTTAAATAAGGAGACAGTGATCAGAGAGTACAGGAAAACTATACTACTAAAGTGTCAGAAGAGAAGCTTTGTCATAACATAGCAAAAGATTGGAATACCAATTATCTTCTTTGCCATGTTCAAAAATTATTTTGTCAAAAAATGGAATAACTTTTCTCTGGTCGAGCAATAGAAAAAGGTACAAGATTAATTAGTTCCTATCACCGAAGGCAAAGGAAAGGATGACATCTGTTACTCAATATAGCTCAAAGCCTTTTTATGCTCTTTCACAATTGAAATGGTAACCCTAATACAGGAAGCTCACAATGCTTTAAAAAATTATTTTCCTGCCCTTTATAATTCTTTCTATCATATTGCTCTGTATCTGCAAAGTATCTCAAATTCAAAGTAGGATCTTTGAAGACAATAGAAGGTGATAGCCTATGTCAGGGGATTTCTTACCTAAGGTAGAACTTGTTTAAGGGTATGTATCCTGGCCATATCAAAGAGGGTGTAGAACTATTTGGGACGTTTTCCCCTACTCCTTGAAGACAATTAGCAGAAAAAAACCCCCAAAAAACAAAACCCACAAAACAAACAAACAAGAAAAACCAACCAACCAAAAACCCCCTACAAAACAAAACAACCAAAACAAACAAACAAAACCACTAAAGCAATCATTCCTTATAACAAACATTTATTTAGAAATGTAAGACTCTCTGGAAAGATGAATGTTTTTCCCTAGATACTCTTTTTAATGTTATGAAGTCAAGTGACTGGTCACCACTTTTACTTAGCTTTGAATAACAGTATTTTTATTTCCTACCTGAAAGAAAGCTTGCATGCTTGCTGCCTTTTCTTTGAAGTTTTTTAGCTGGACAAATAAGAGAGATTATCTATTGCATAATAGTGAAGTAGAATCTTGCTGGCAAGAAATAGTTTTCTTGTTATAGTAGTTTCTCACAACAATGTTTATTGCAACTTCCACCCAAGTTTCTAAAACCAAACATTAATAATTTTTTTTGTACTTGGCTGTATCTTGCAACAGTTAATGTCATAATATGATATCATTGAGTGGCAAGGCACAGACTTCTTGGCACAAGTTCTTGCATGTCAGCAGATTTTAATGAGCAGTTCATGAGAGACAGTCTACAGTTTACCTGGAAAATGAAACAGGTGGTGTGAATTTGGCACGGCTCTGAGTTATCCTGTACAAATATTTTAATCAGCTCATGACAGTATGTAAAATGTACCTAAAATACTGGTTTTCTGATCACAAGGTACAAATCTGGCATTTGGTTCAAGGAACTTGGATAAGAAAAAAAAAAAAATTACCACACCACCCCTCCAAAAAAAGTGTGTGCCTGTACTTTTTGTGCCAATTATATTAGCATTATAAAATATATAACAAAATAAAATTATTCCTCCTTTAAAAATATTTTTTTTAAGAGAGTAGTATTTTCATTTTGACATCATCAACTTCTGGCTCTACATTGACATGTGGATGTGTCAGCCCAGAGGATATTTTTCCAGTTACACAGTGTTCTGAATAATTTATTTTCATGTACACATGAGCAATGAGTAAGTTCCATTAGTTTCCCTTTTGACTGAGAAAACAACTGCAACAACTTATGTTCTCCTTTAACTTCCTATTCCAAACACTGTCAGACTAACCACAGATTTGAATGAACTTTCTGTCCATGGCAAATCCCAAAGCAAATCTGACATGATTTAAACATCTTTAGTTAACAAACACTGTTACTGAGGAAATGGAAAAAAAAAAAAAAGAGTAAAAGAGATCATCCCACATGTTTTGCAAGAAAGATCCTGAGGCATTGGGACAGTGGCATCATTTCTTTCTTCCCCCCCTTTTCTTTTGTAGGGATGGCATCTGCTGATTTGTGTAAGAAATGCATTTCAAATGAGGAGGAAAATAAAAACTTATTAATGTTTTAAGGTGACTAGAAGGTGACAAAAGCAGAAGGTAGTAGAAAGTTGATTTAGAGTCAATATATTTTCAAAATCTCAGAGAATGGGAATTCATACTCAGCAAACTCGTTCTGTTTCCATCCTTAAGGGCCACTGTAAGGATGGAATAATGAAACAACTATCTATTTTCTATCAACACTCCAGTATAAGCTTTCATAGCCAGCAGCTGAGGAAGCTCCCTTTGAGAAACATTTCTGGTCTTTTTTCTCTCCACTAGTGGTGGAAAATAAATTTCATTGATGGAAGGTCTTCTATTTTATTTCAGAAAGGGGGATTATGTTCCTTGCCACAAATAAGTCTACAGGTCATGTTCCAGGGGCAAATGTATGTTTGTTTATTTTTTTTTTATTCTCTCTTTCTGTATTCATCATTTTAAACAGAGTGAGGCATGAGTGTAACAGGCCTAAATAGAATAAAACTTCAACTTTAAAAACTGTTTGTTTTCCTCAACTCTTCCATTGCACAGGAAGCTCTTATTATGTGGCTTAATTAAAAACATATTTCTGGGATGGGAATATACAAGATCTAATGTTAGCCAGCTGAGGAACAGAGACAGACTTCTTTGGAAATCTGCTATCTGATGAAACAACAAAGGTTTGGGGATGAATTATTCAAGACCATACTCAAACTATTCAGGAACTCTGATATGGGGCTTTAAAGAAACAAGCCTGGAATCTGTTTAGTGAATATCTCCAACTTGGGTCTCTTGAGGTTTGATGAGCTCTCTACATGGGAGTAAAAGAGAAACGTCTTTATGGTCTTAGGAGTGAGAGGAGATGGGATATTATCATTAATGATGTGCCATAATTTCCACAACCAATTCATATCTACAGGACAGGCTCTATCACACTTACATTGATTCTGCATGGATGCATCTACCGTGAAAACTAAATTTGGTTTATATGATATGCTTTGAGACAAGCATATAAGATAGTAACTGTGTCTGGACAATCTTTATGACTGGAAAAATAATCTTGTGTAGGTGGGTGTGTGCACATGTGCACACTTACCTGATTTTTTTTTTAATTATAAATTCAATGTTTCTAAAAAAAGTAAATATTTTGTGAAAAACATTTTGTCAAAATCTTTTTCTAGTGGGGGGAAAAAAAAAAAAAGAGGAAAAATCTAGATATAAGAATTATATTAAAGATTTATATATGATCCATCTAACCAAACCATTCAAAGTTCCAGTATTAGCAGCCAAATTCTGTTTCCATGCAGACATACTCAAAAGCAGACATCTTCACAAGGTAGGTTATAATGTACATTTATCACTCAACTGTGGATCATGGATAAAATAATTAACTCTCAAGTTTTGATTTAGCCATCATTTGTTATTATTGTATGTATTTATAATTGCTTCACCCATATCAATATCTATTTTATGAAAATATCATATAAAAAGTATTTAATCACAGTTTAGAAATATTCTATCAATCATTTGAACTGTTTTTTCCTGCACCAACATGCCAGATAGTTGAATAATTAAGGCTGTGTTTGATTTCAGTCGCTACCTAAATTTTAAAAACATCTCTAAAGTAATTTCAAGATCGGTGTAATCACCACTGTACTAAGTAATTTAGTCTTTGTCTCAAAACGAGTAACAACACTACATACAGACATATCTATTGCCTATCAGCAGGGATATTAGCAATTCATAATTTCTTTACTTATAAACCTTGTAAAGTGCCAGAAGATTCTGTTCTTTTTCCATTTCTCTGGAAATGAAAAGTATTTACTTGTTATGTTTGTCTGAGCTTGCAGGGGCAATGACAAGATGTAATCGTCAATGCACAAAACCGGGACACCAGGACTGAAAACGGGACTGAGAACTGTCTAATCAGCACAAAACTAGGTTTAAACCAATTTAAATCACTTCAGGCAAAGAATGTTACAAGGCACCTACTGCTAAGAGCAATATGATCTCCCAGTTCTAACGTTGTTCATCATCTTTTTCTGCCTTGCTAGGGTATGAGGATGAAGTCATTGCTAAAATAACTGTATTTCAGGATGTTAACAGCCGAATAAATTTGGGTCATGATCAGCTCAAAAGTGGCTGAGAGAGGCAATTACAGCCATGTTCATCTGATACGACTCAATTTCTTAGTCATCTGAGTGGTCTTGACTGCACTGCCATAGTTATTGCCTTCCTCTTGTGATATTGTTTATGTGTGCTTATACTGGGGTTGATCTTATATCTTCTCTTAAGCTTTTCTTGTATATGTATATGCATACATTTAGAGACCATGTAATGTAATTTTATAACAGCCATGTGTGCTATTGATTAGCTTTTGATGCCAAAACAGCAGTGCTTGTTTTCAGCTGTTGAAAGAAGAAAAATGATCAGACCACTTTAAATGTGTTGTTTTAATACATGGAGGAGCCTCATCTAAAGCTCAACAGTGTACAGTAACTTCTCCAATAAAAAAAGCTGTAATACAGCAAGATTTTGGTATTTCATTATGTTTTCTACTCTGAATCAGCTCCTATTGACAAAAAATGTCTGACAGTGACTTAAAAGTTTCTGTCCTACAGAAAGCTGGTATGATCTGAGCTCTTCAGTGTCCTCCGAAAATGAGATGTGGGCTTCTAAGCCACTTAGGCACTGTAGAAAGTATTTTATGTCTGTTAATTTCACAGACAAATTCATGGAAATGATATTTAGGTAGTGAAAACTTAATTATAAAATGTATGCTTTCATATTAGAAAAAAAAATACTAAATTAAGCCTGTTGTTACTGGAAAATAACACAGAAATTTCATTAGAATAGCTTGGCTTTGTTGATCTTCTCTCTTAATTCAGTGTTCTAACTTTGGGCATTTAAAACACACATGAACATTTTACCCAGCTACTAATAGCTATAGTAGCATTTACATTTGAATACTTGGTTGTGTGAAAGTTGTAATTGTTGTACAGAGCACATCAAAAAGATTGAAAATTCTCAGTTTTGCAATTCTCAAACTAATTTTGCATCTGTAAAACCAATAGTATAAATGTTGACTGGACTAGTGTTTTTTTTCCCTGATGGTTAAAACCATTGTTTTATTTTTCCCAAGGGTGAATCGCTTCAATGAATAAAAAAATAGTTTATTAATCTCAAGTAAAATTTTGTTATGAAACATACTGTGCATATCTTTTATCTTTTCAACATTAAATTTTCTAAGCTAGAAACATTGAAATATGTGTGAAGGTTTGGGTTTTATTTTCCTTTTTTTTTTTTTTTTTTTTTTTGGTGGGGGGTGGTGTGTTCTTTTTTTTGTCACTAGAGATGAGGAAGTGAGAATTTCTGTTTATTTTCTATTCAGATTTTGAGACTGTAATAATCATGATAGTTTCATAGCCTGTGAAAAGTACTAGTAGTTTTTTCCATGAAATTTTTGATAGAGTAGATTTAGCCTGAAGGAAACTTTGACTCCTATAGCTGGGTTAAATACTCTGGGAACATCTCTTTTATGGGATGTGTGCAGGATAGGCATAGAATTACAAAAGTGAGTTATGAAGATTTTACTAGAAAAGTTCATACCGTGAAAGAGGTCTGCAATGAAAAAAACACTGTAAAAGCATTGGATATTCACTATGTAACAGAAGTGGAAAAAAAAAAAAAAAAAAGTCTTAAGAGTCTAAATTAGAAAAGGTTGCTTTTAAAAACAAAATCTTGAGAAATCACAGACTGAGAAGCCAAAATAACTACTGCTGAATCCTGCCCGAAGATCCTATTTTCCCCCTTTTGCTCCTGTTCTCATTACTGCTTTGGTAATAATCTGTCTCACACTATATAAACTCAGGGAGTTCAAAGCAAGCTTTCAAATCTGTAGCATACAAGGCCCCATTATTATAAAGTGCAATGCATTCACAGTGTCCATATTCATGAAGACTAAGTTTGAGTGCATTGTGTCAAATCTTTAATGATTCCCTGCCACATCACAATACATTTAATAAGTGGTTTTATTTACATCACAAGATTGATTTGGCTATAGGAATGATATGCACAAAACTGGGACATTCATGACTATGGATTAATTTCTGCTCTTTTAACTTCTCTATGGTACTGAACAGACTAATAGTTTGATCACTTGCTGTAACTATTCAAGTACTGTCTGCTCCAGAACTACCTTTGCTATGACCATCTTCGCATACATCTGCCAGTGTCAGCAAGCCACAATGCTTACTACTGACTAAACAAGGAAGTCTGCAAGCAGGAAAATTTGCCATTCGCTTTTCCCTATATATTCTCCTTTAAGCCATTTTAAATGACCTCCACCATGCTCTATTGTTAGAGCAAAAGTGGCCTTATTGTTTCATGTCAAGTTCAGATGAAACCTTAGAAAGCCCTTTCTGTATTGCATGACGTGGTAGGTCGGGCATCCTGTATTCAAATCAAAGGTGGCCATAGGTCTCATGGTTTTACCTTCTTGTTTCTACCTGATGTGCATTAGCTGTTAAGCAGTGAGTCTCATGGACTTTGCTTAGAAATACAGCAAAAGGAAAGGTTACTCTTTATGGTCTATGATTTCCATATCTTAAATGCTACACGAGCTACAATCAAATGAGTTTTACCATCTTTATTTTAATAGTGTGTAATTAAATGTTCTATCAGAATTCCCTACAGTATTTCCCAAAATGATTCTCCTCAATTAGTGTAATGGCTTTACTGATGTTCTGGAAAGCAAAAATAAATTTAAAAAAATAAAAAAAGAGAGAAAAACCCAAAGCAAAGCAACAAATCAATGCATAAGACCAGTCTGAGACATAATCTCTGTTTGATGCATATCAAACAATAGGTATAATTTATGCTTGGAATGACAGTTATTGATCTTTACACTTTTTGTCCATTTATTCATGAAATTGTCAGCATTGTCAGAAGTGCCAGTCTCTGCAATCCACATTATTTTGCTCAGTGTAGTGAAATATTGCAACAAATGACAAAGGGAAGTTGGTAAATTTATGGGGTTTTTTGTTTGAAGTTGCACCTGTGTGAATATCCTCGAGCTGTCCTGGCCTGATATAATAAGACTGAACTGGAAGGATTTCCTAAAATAGAAATTTAATGCTAATTTAATTTGATCTATGCAACTGACAAAAAGGTCATTGCTTACTGCAAGTCAACAGAATGAGTGTACAGTATTTTAGTCAGCAGAAGGATAAGGCATCAGGTTTAAGCAAAATGTTGCAGAGCTAGAACAAGGCATACCCAACATATGGCACTTGCCCCTCTGTCTGGGCTGTTTAGAAAGACAGAAATCAGGATTGTCATCCTTTACATCAACACACACTACCTGGGTCCTATATTACCCAAATAAACATACCAAAACTTTTCTTTGTGTCCAAGAAACAAAGCACGGCAGCATGCTCTATGAAAGAGGCACTGAATCCTACTTCCAAGCAGCTTCATGTAAATCAGAGCCCAGAGTACTATGATTTAGCCTAAACTCTGAGCTTTTATTACATACTGAACCTGGCGACACTAAGAAAAAATGCAATGTCATATTCATCCACTGTGCATTGATAGAAACTGATAGGCATGCATTAGTCTTGACAGCAAGCAGTGAATAACTGAAAGCTTTGTACAAAAAAGTTGAATCGTTGCCATAGTTTAAATAGATACTGTGCATAGATTGATAGGTACATAGATTTTCTTTTTGAGGAACAAAAAACAACAACAAAAAAGGTGGCTTACCCCAGAACTATATGAGGGATGAATTGGTGACAGAAGCCAGTTTAAAGCAAAAGAAAAAAAAAAAAAAAAAAGCCCAAACCAACACACAGCTTTGAAAGTTCCCATGTTTGTACATGTCAAATCTTGACATCTTTCCCTTGAAAGGTTGGTTTATTTTATAATACATCTATGCACAATGTCTCTGCACTTTTAGGAATACTGATTAGACATCTGAGAGTTAAAACAATGGCTCTTGCCATGGGACTGCAAATACTTTTTCAGCTTATTTATACTTGACAGAGGGAAGGATATGGTAATGGTATTAAAGAAACCTAAGTCAGATATTAAAATGAACTGAAATTTAGATTTTATAAAGACAGATTCTGACCCAAATGAAAACAATAAATGAGAAAACTTGATGGTTTTGAAGTGCTGTTTTCCTCCCTGGGTACAGTGGAATCTGCAGGGAAAGGAGACAGTCATTTCATGATGGTGCTGGAAAATAGCTGTACAAATCTCTGATCCCATTCTTCTGTTACCTTCTCCTTTTGAAGAGTCATGTGCAAAGACCACTAACTTCAAACTTGAAGGCTTCTTCTCAGAAATGGCCAGAAATTAATTTTCTTTGCTCTATTTGTCACCTGTTCTGCCCACTCCTCCCTTTGGGTGCCACCTTTTACTTTCTCCACCCCCAACGTGGTACACAAGATCCAGCAGAGGCCTTGGTCTGCACACCAATCCTTGGTACTAACTCTAAACATCAGGTGTTATCACTGCCAGAAACAGCCACTGTGTGTGAAAACAGGCTGCTAAATTCAGACAGTGCAGTTAGTTAGAAGAACTGAGCTGAAAAGTAAAATCACTGAACAGAATCAGTTCTGTTCTCACTCAGAGCAGGACAACAGGACGCTCCTGCCCTGTCTGCAGAGCCATGTGTACCCGAGCCCTGCAGTGCTGGGTCCCAGGCTCGGGATGCTCTGTGGCACTCTGCCGGTGTCCGTGGCGTTCCACATCTCTGATATTTTGAGAGGGTAACGGAGCAAGCGAGTGGCAAAGCAGACATGCCACATTCAGATTTGTGGTGAATTCAACATGCCATGGGGAAGCAACACTTCTGAAAGCTCCCTGGGAACTTTCTATCTCCTATGTGCCAGGGGGACACTGTGATTCAGATCTGTGAAGTGGAAAGAACGTAACATATAGCAGTCGACAAACCATCTGTGGGACAGTTGCTTATGGTCTACAAGGAGCTAATTTGTTACATGACAGTACTTCTTCCCTTCATGTCTAACTGTGGAAAAAAAAAAAAACAACAAAGGAATAAATAATGCAAGGCATAAAACTGGACAGGCATCCAAAAACATCAACAGATGCTGCACTACAATACTGAGAAATACCTTTATTTAACATATTGCTATGTTTTTTTATGACCTGTGAAATTGGCCTATAATATTTCTACATATACATATCAATTTTTTTCCAGATATGAGGTTGTTGTGGCTGCCATGACATTGTCACACCGTCACAGTTTCCAAGTGTTTTAAACAGTGACTATAGGTTTGACAAGCATATGAATACGTCATCAAATAAAAGGGGTTACATCAGCAACAGGACTGTAGGTTGCCTGCAGCAATAGGGATGCTCATCTGGACAGGTTAGGATTTTGGGAGGGACTCTTCCCCTCTGGAAAGATCTCCTGCATTAGAAATAGTCTGGATTACTTAAGTTAAGATTTATGTCTCCCAGGCACAGCTGAGATGAAGAGTTAGAGTTGTACCCAGACAGCATCATTCAATAAATAACTTTGGGCTATGGGATGCATAGCTTCAATTTGATTGAATGTTCTTCATTGCATTTGCTATTACAGCTCTACATTTTAATATAGATGTTTTCAATAGCAAATTATTTTATTTCTTAGCATTGATTGTCATTTTTTGAAGAATTAAGTAATACATTATTTTTAAGGTATGATATGATCTGATGGGAGAGCGGTATTGGGTTCTTTTTGTTTGGTTTTTTTTCTTTGTTGTGCTTGGTTTTGTTTTGTTTTTGTTTTTTTTTCTTAACCAGTCTTCTGACTGGCTACTTCTTTGCTTTTAATTTTGAACCTGCTATTTCTTAAAAGATTAACAGGTCACTCTCCTGGTGGTCATTTTTGGTTAAAAGTTAGGAACCAGATTAGATTTTTCCACACCATGTGTTGTGAAACTTCTCACCAGATTGCCTTTTACAATTGCAGGTGTCAGAGCCTAAGGGCCATTAACAGGTGTTACTAGTTCTGACTAGCCTCACCTGGGGCCCCCACCCACACCCCTGGCCATTGGCCTGGAGACCTATTTAATCTCCATCTCTTTCTCCTGTCTGTTTTTTGGTTTCCCTGGATCTTAGCTATGGCTTGTTTTCCTGTCCTTGTTCGAGCCTGCTGTCTCTTGGCTTCACTAGAGGAACAGTCCTGTGTTTGTGGCCATGTGAAAAGCAGGTAGGTGCTTTTCTTGCTGTTTCACTGGAGTCCTTGGTTGCTGTTGCCTACCTACAAAAAATGCCTGGTTTGTTGGAAGTGGGGAAATGTGCTTATTATGCTTGGATTTTTCTTTAAATTAAGAACAGCTTTTGGCAATGGGCTGCTGAGACTGTAACTTTTAATGAGTACAGCAGCAGGTAGTTTAAATTTTACTGAAACTGCTTGTGTTTGCCTCTCTGTGCTTTTCCCAGTGCCATCATCCACAAGTGTTGAATGCGTCCAACTTGCTGCTATTAATGACTATAGAAAACTTGAGTCAAGGAGGAATATAGTTACTTGTGAAATATAAAACTTCATGTAGGAGAACTGAGAAGGTTTTTCTAGTTGATTAGGTTTCTCAAAGAAATGCTTTTTCAGTGATGAATAAATTTTGTCCCCTAACAAAAAGAAAGGCAAAGTGTAAATTGGTTGTCCTGGAGAAAATACTACAAAAGTGGAAACTAAGCACTGATAACAGATGTCATGAACAGCTAAGGCTGGTGAGGAGTACCTCCTTCCTGTCCCTGGTAAGCACCAGAGGTTCCCCAGAGACCATGAGATGAGTCCTTTGGTCCCTAGAGCACTCTCCTTATTGTAAGCAGCCTTCCCTCCATAGTGCAGTGTTCCTGGCACCAGCTGCTTCCTGTCAGGGCACTTGCAGTGGGGACCAAATGCCTCTGATCACACCAACCCACATGCCAGCCTCCCACCGCAGCTCTGCTTCCCGGTATTCCCAGCTTCCCCACACCGCCCACCAGGGCTGTGATGCCCCCTCATTTCCTCACAAGTCTGATATTATAGTCTTTCATGTTACAGGAGCTCACACTTCAGCTCCCACCTACAATCCCTTAACTGCCTTACTCCCTCCATATCTGCTTTTCTTTCTCATTCAGTTCTCATCAGATGGTACTTAAACAATCTTTCTCCCAATCCAAATGACCAGTGAAAAAGTAGTCAGTCATGGCTGATGGAAATAGGCAAAGGGATACCCTTCCCAACTTGGATGAGAGAAGGAAGGCTTGGATGCATGAGATGAGTCTTTGCTTCTTTATCAAACTGAGATGTGATGAGTACCCAAAAAGTCTAGAATAGAGATGGTTTTTTTCTAATGATATTGACTTGATTAATGGTTGACTATGCTGTGAGAACAGCAGTCAAGGAAGTTTTCTCAACTGCAGACATGGGAATAAAGGGTAAAAAAGATAAATATGTAGCTGATGCTATTACAGCTGAGGAAAGCCATGGTGAAAGATCACTTCTTAATGATGTGTAGACCTTAGAAGTTTGGCATAACATTTGATTTTTAATGGTGGTTTGTGACCTTGCACCCCTAGGGTGCTGGATATGAATATGATAAGGAATACATATGCATCTCTTACCACTTCTAAAAATAAAACACCATTTGGAATATCAAGCTAAAATTTTTATTGCCTGTAGTAAAACTCTTGGGAAGTAAAACATGCCTTCTAGATACTTTCACATCAGGGAGCTCAGCTGTGCTCAAACCTTGGTATATGAAATAAAATGTCCACATAATGTAATAATTAACTATTGCTTTTTCCCCCCCTTGTTGTGCCCAGCAATTAGTACCAGATTTAACCTTCTGTGTGTAAAGGTATCAGTGTGAATTCAGCCTGGTCTTGGTTTCTCTGCTTTTTATTCTACTCTACATAAAGCTCTGAAATACATTCATTTCTTACATAGGATTCTTGGATGATAACTATTCAGTATTAAAAGCCCCAAAGGCTGAAGGAGAAACTTTCTAATGAAAGAGACAATACTTTTGTATCAGCTTTAGTATCATACCTAACTTGATCATGCACCTGTATCCATGTGACCATTCACAAGCACTTGAACTAATAGTTTTCGTGGCATTTTTTGAGTGTTTTGTGATGCTAGAATTTTATTATAAATCAGATATCCTTCCTTCTGGATAGAAGGTGTTTGCTTTCTCTCTGAAATTGTGCTGGGGTATCACAAGACTAATCAAGATGAGACATATGAACATTGAAGCATGTGATTTGCATTTGTGGGAGAGATACCCAATTAATTCTTTTTCCAGTAGCTGTCTTTATGCTAATGGGAACACTGGTTAGGACGCTGTACACAAACACAGCATCTAGGACAACTCTTAGCAAAACGTCCTAGAGATATTCAGGTTTAATATCTTGAAATCTGTGTCTCAAATTCCTTGAGAAACCCATTTAAAAGATGTCCCAAAGAAGCTTTTTTTGGGATGGAGTCTTTGGTCTGCGCAGTTCTTCCCCACTTAATGCCCTTCTCACCCCTTTACCAAAGGAGGAATTTAGCAGGAACCAGTAGCTTCTCCTTCTTGCTGCCTGTGATGCTGGTAGCCAGTTAAACATATTAACTTTGCTTATGCTTTGGTGTTCATGAGCAGCTAGTGCAGGAAACCCTCTAAGCCTAGACTAATTCTTCTCCTGAAGAATACACCTGACTCTGACAGTGGTACAGCTTATAAGATACAGGCATTAGATTCCCTGATTCCTCAGTGAGGGAGGGGAGTGAAAAATATCTCTATCAGCCCTACTGGAACCATCTGAGAAACTTCACAAGTTGCTTCCTTTTTGTCCTTCTCTTACAAGGTTTCCCATGGGAAAAGGAAAATCTAACCCAAACTCCGGGGATAACTATTTTCCATTAACTTCCCTGGTTTTCATTATCTTTGTAATTGATAATAAACACCTAATAAGTTTTTCACATTCCTTCACAATTTCTTTGCCAAAACAACTAAAAAACCAGAAAACTTGATGAGGGGATAGGACATTGCAAGGGATTTTTTTTATGTATAAACAAAGACTACTTCCATATAGGGATAAGAAGATTAAATTTCTTTAATAGCTGGGGAAAGGCTTGCTTGCTTTAAATAACTATAGAAACTTCCTTTGTGGTGCAGCATTCCAGAGTGAGGCCACATAATCTCTCGGTGCATGTAAATTGCTGTGTGAATTATGTTCCAGTTATGAATTTAGAATTTAACTGTGACTGACTCTGAAGGAAGGAAAAATTCCTCTACAGCTGCATGGAGGGAGAATTACTCGGACCTTAATGCTGGGACATGACATGAGTGTTGGCAGTGTCAAACACTTGGATTCTTCTCAAAAGCAAATGCAGGAGAAGTGGGGAGTTTGTTTTAGTTTTCAGTGTCAGCCCATGTACATGGAAATATGCTGGATTCCAAAGAGCAGTAGTACTAAAAGCACTGCTGAGCTTCTTCTCTTGGTCCTTCCAAAACAATAAGGGAGTCCTCAGGGGTATGTGGTTTAGTTGAAGCTGGTGGCTGCAATTTCCTTTTCCTCTGGGACACTGTGCCACAATGTCCCACATTTTTCCAAAGGCTAGGCCTGGAGGGATGGTTTATTACTTGGCAATTAGCAACTTGTTAAAATAATATTGTAATAGCCGAGATAAATGAAGTGACTCGAGGTATTTTTCCTTATTCCTGGATAATAACCTTTTTCATCTAAGTGGTCAGAAGGTTTGCTTGGCTCTTGTTTCTTTAGTTAATTATACATAAAGAAGTAATGCATACAAGTTAATGTCTCCTTGGTGTGATTCAGCCTCTGGCAGCATGGAGTTAGCCTATGAAACTACAGGTACTTAAACCTCTGAGCGCACAGTTTCAAATATAACTGTGGAAAAGAACTAAATTTAAAAGGCTAGAACCCAGTACTTCAAGCTTAGCAGAAAATAATTTGGAAGAAAATATTGCATTCAAATGAACATCAAAAGCACATCTGTATGTTTTATTATACTTTGAAAATACTCATGCATTGCTGATGATGGGAAGAAATTTACTGTCTCTTCCTGTTCAGAACCAGCGTGTTCTCCTAAACCATCTGCTGTGTCCTCTATGGAGATCTACAAAGCACTTCTTAGAAAAGTTGGCAAATTGGAGAAATTAGATATGGGCAAGGAAATTAACAAGCTGGAGCTGAAAAATGTTAAAACTTACTCAAAATATTACCCAAGATGAATAAATAAAACCAAGACTGTAGCTCACTGTATCACTATTATTGAGATTTACATCCTTACTGTTTACAGTAATTAATATTTTTTCATTTTAATATCTAAATATATTGGCTATTATATTATTATGGCTAATTTAGTCTCTCTTGGAGTCCATTTGTGCAGTGGCTGATAGCAAGATTTTCATATCCATTTTTGGTATGCATTACAAGACCCATTAGGAGAGCCACAAGTGTGTTTATGAGCATTTTTGTAAAGACTTATGGTAATTGGCTTTTACTGTGTATGTTGTAGGAGGCAATATATTGTGATTTCACATAATTTAGGCTATAATGAGGGGAAAAATGTGTATCATTAAAATTGCAACTGCTCTCTAACTCTGTTCCTCCTTCTTTCTACAACTGGAAAATAATCCTTTTCATTAACTGTAGTTCATATAAGGAGTTTCAGTGCACTACTTTATTTTAGCTGTATTCTAGCTGTAGAGCTTGAGTATCAATGGGGTGGAATGTCACTCTATTTCATTATCCATGCCAATTATTTGCCCCAAATGTACATAGCCCAAAGTTTCTGTGTGTGTATCTGACTGCATATTAGAAGTGATTATACTGAATCGCTTTGAGACCGGTCCTGACAAATGAGTCAATAGAAGGTCTTCCATTGATTTGCATCAATATGGATCAAGCAAGTTCTGTTATCAACCTCAGTGGAAGAAGGATCCAGCCCTTAAATGAAAAGGCTTTTCCCCCTTTGGAGACTTTGCAGGATTACATTATCATTCAGTTCAGCTAAGCTTTGGCATATGCAGGTCACTTCAGGATATTTTCATGCTTAGGACCAGATGGAAAATGTCTTTTGCAATCAACAAAAAGCTCGCATTGTTGACATTTCGAAGGGTTTTTTTCTACAACTGTAACTAATTTGCTTTCTACAAAATTTAACAGTGTCCAAAAATGATTACAAATACTTTGCAATGAGATTACTTTCATGGTTCAGAGAGTATGCAGTGTCACAGAAATTCACTTTATTTTGGTATGCTCAGATTCAGCTTGAACTGAATCTATGGCTTGGATAGTTTAACTGATACATTATTTGACTTCCATGTGGGAGTAGCTTTATGGTTGCTCAGTCCGCTAATGAATCTATCTGAAAACCCTAATCATATCCTGGTAATTGGATTTCTCTCAAAGTCTTTGCTTCACAACAATTATTGCGATGTTATGTGACAAGAGGCTCCCATCCATCCAGGCAAAGGAATGCAGAGGAGCAAAGGCTGGGGGGGGGAACCCCCATAAACTTGGTAGATGGATGAGGACCCTGATCTGTCTCCTCAGGCTGCACCAGGAGGGAGGTCAGTCTTGTGGTCTGGGTGCAATGCCTATTGTAAAGGGCATTGTAAAGGCTGCTTAGAACACCTTTTGGGCTGAGGAGGTTGTTCTGAAAGGGATCTGGAACTTTTCATGGGATGAAAAGGAAAAACCTTGGAGTGACATGAGGCACAGGTGTCTGATGTCAGCAGCTGGAGTGGGTGAGGGACTGTATGCCCACGTGATTGCTAAAGAATATCAAGTTGGGCTAATTGGTAAGTGAAACAAATGGATTGGGAGCCCAATCCAATTCCCTTGCCCTGGACTGCAATTAGGTTTGTTTGCAGAATAGCCCAACATGGGCTTTGCAGTGGAAGTCTGAGCTTTTTGACCCTGTATAACAAGGGAGTTTTTGAGAGATATTGACTTAAAATTGGAAGAATTAAAACTCAAGTTCTCTACCTGGGAGAAAATGTAAATGTCACTGTTTAAAAATAAATAGAAAATAGGGCACAATTACAGTAGTAAGTAAATACAGGGGTTTAAACACTTCTTTATTATTGCTCAAGTTTCTAAGTTTATATGCAGTCTTTCAGAATCAGAATTGTAAGATGTGAGATGTTTCATGTTACAAGAAGAACTGTAGTGTTCAGAAAGCTCATTTTAAGCACCCAGAGGCGGAAAAGTTAATCTTTTCCTGCTGTGCATGCAGCAGTGGTAGAAAATAAAGGGCCCTTCTGTTGTGCTGACCACCTGGGCTGTGGCTGACAACAGGCAACAAGAAAGGGATGGCTCTTCTCTCGAAGGTGGGGGGAAGGCACTTTTTTGGAAAAGTACAAAGACTGCTGTAGCTGAGTCCTTCCAGAAGCAGTGTATTTGGAGCTTAATAAAGGACTAAAGGGCTAGTGCTTTTGTTATTCTTGGAGAGAAGGTGTCTGGGCCTCATTTAGTGTTCACTAACAGTTGTAATTTTTTTCTTGCTCATGAAGTGTTGTGGTTCTCCTCTCAAAATGGGCAGCATTTCTGTGATTTGTCATGTGTAATTCTACTTGCTAAAATGGACTAAATATATGTATTTAACTGCTATTTGTCTTATTTATATAATTTAAGACTTTAATGCTACATTTTAAATCTGATGGCTCTTGAATTTTATTTACGAGAGGCTGTATTGTTTTAAAGGGAATATGAATTCAGTCATGTTATTTTCCTGCTTATTTTCTAAGACAAAAGGAACTGAGGCAATTGAAAGATTGACTGTAATGTTAGTGAGATGTCTGCTCTTAATTGTTGTTACACACTTGTAGTAATGTTGTATTTTGCATTGATCTGTGGCATATATTTCAGATTATAATCCTGAGAATTATCTTGGTGAGGAAAACATGTCTGGCAATGACTGGGGGTTTAGCTATATAAATGAAAATTGAATTTTAATAATTTACATTAATTTTCTTTAAATTGTGTTTATGCCCAAGACTTAATTCAGATGACTTTTACACAAACCAACCCTGACAATAAACTGTACCCACTGGATGCAGTGGTATCAATGCTGCCTCTTTGCTGCGTGTTTCTTAATCCAGTCAGAGGAGAATGCCTTAAATTTTAATTTATAGGTGGATTTGGAGTCCTTAATCAAGAAAAAAAATCTTTTTAGCTGTTCTCAGATCTACTTGAGAAGACAAAAGGAATAACAGACTTAATCTGTGGTGAAGATTATATGATTCTTCCCTAGATAAAGTGTGAGATACTGATACAGCAGAGTGCTATTTTCTGTGTCAATAAGTTTTTCCTCTATTTGTGCATGTGCACACCCAGAGGCTGCCTTTTTGGCAGTGATTCCCAGGCTAGCATTAACCAGAGCTGGCACTTCCATAGGACACAGCACTGTGCCCAGAAGTTGTTAGCCTGATTTCTCCAAGCTGTAAAGCCTGAATTAACAATCCCAGACTTTAAATAGGAGAGAAGAGTTACGGTTTTGTGCAGCTCTGTGTTAATGCGCTGTGATTCTGATTTCAGGGGTAGAGAATGTACAGTTGTGTGTTAGTCTGGAGTTGGTATGGCCATCTCCTCTGGTTATCTTCTGCAAATTTTTGTCAGACAAAAAGTAATCAAAAGATCAGACAGGGGTGTAATAAAACTTCAGATTAAGCTGAAAAAGAAAAAGCTTTTCAAGTGTAAAAACAAAAAATTGAAATACACGGGTACATTTTTTGGTTTTCTTTTAAATTTGAGCACTCACTTGGTTTTAAGGCTCGATGTGTGTGTTTTGGGGTTTTCTTGTATTTATTCCTGCACTCCCCCCAAAATGTGCTTTTCTGGGAATTTTCATTCAGTTCCAATCCTTTAAAAGGAGAAAAATGCTAACTTCAGCATCACCTGTTCCTTGAGGCAGGTGGGAAAAGCAGAGCTGGGTGTTTACTGTCCACTTTGCAATATGATAACAAAAAATTGGGCAGTGATACTTGAAGTTCATTGCACCTTTGAATATCAGTTAAAATGCCACAAATCTACTGTAATTCAATAGATTTGTATTCCCTCAGACAAGGTTATTGTTATAAAGGATAAAAAAGTCTTTTATAAATTGACATAGAGCACATAAGCAACATAACACTTGTACTGTTACTACTTTTTTGTTTGTAAATGAGAATTTAATTTGCCCATTACTGTTGCAATTTTCCTTAAATCCTTTTTCTTTTTGACCCAAATATGTGTCACAGAATAAAAGATTACTTAATGTGCAGTCTTTTTCAGACACTCTTGCAGTACCCTTTATGTCTTGCATTTATGTAAGCTCTCATACTGTGCTATGCAATAATATCTAAACAGCCAAGCTTAAAAAGGAGATTTTTGCAAGAGTTAGTTCTTCCCTATGGAAAACATTTGGGATGAGAAATCTGAAAATATGTAGTTAAAAAGCTTACTTTTCATCCTATTTTTCCTTTTTAATCTAGGTAAAGGTTTTTTTAGTCCTGATCTAATAGCGTATGAAAGTGGGTATAAGTTTTGGAATGGTAAAACTGTCTGTAAAGGATTACTGGGAGAGGTTTCAATTATGTGTTTTTCACCAACTAATTCTGGGTCCAGTCATTCCAGCTGGTTTATGATTGCTAGATGAGCTGGATGGAGCTGGAGTCATTGTAGCTGTTGGATAAATGGCTTGAGGAAAAAGGGCTTGAAGGGTGGAAATAGAAATGCTATCCTTGCTTTGCAGCCTGCCTCCATGTTGTGGCGTTGCCTTCAAGCAGTGTTGGAGCTGTTCCAGGAGGAGACCAGTACAACAGCTGGTCCCAATTATCTGAACTACAGTGTGTCCACATGCACAAATAGCCAGCTTGTCTAATTTGGCTCTGTGCTTTAATGAATTAGTTATTTAATAATTTGACAGGAATGCTAGTGTTGTGTTTAGCCACTTGCTTCTGTTTAGTCTTGTCTATGGAGCTGTGTTCATACAGTCCTGCTGTGATCATTGGCTGCTATTGTAATTTATGTAGATGAGATGGTAAAATGCATTGGCAACACACAGCATATAGATTTTTTCCAAGTTTTTAGGCCTTTTAAAGTAAAAAAAAAAGGGCAAAAAACCCCAAACAAAATGTTCTTTTCTTTACTAATGTGAGTTTATCCCTCTATATAGCTAGGAATACAGAAATTCAACCATCCTTTTTTCCTGACTCCCAGAAATTAGAATAAAAAATTAACATCTGAAAAGCATACCCACATTCTACTTACTCTTACACATTCATTTATTTAAAGGATGTGTTTTCAGAGGCTTCTAGATGAGCTGCAGAAAAATCTACCTGCATGAGCATAAATAGGAGCTTAGTCATGCAAGCAGTGTGGAAAGATGCACAGCTGTCATACTGGGATAAGGAAGCATTAACATTTGCACAAATAAGAAAGGGTGCGCATGCTATGAGCACAGAACATAAACCTGCAAAGAAATGCTCCCAAATATATTCCAAATTAGAATATTCACCTCTTTCCTGTCAACGCTTGACTCCTAATAAATCACCAAGAGGTTATGGTTACCAAGCAACCAAAACCTGTTAATTTATTGTGCAAGACCATGAATTCCAGGTGACTTGTAAGGATGAGTAGGACCTGAATGATGCAATCTGGGGGAAGAGAGGGAGGAAAAAATTGTTTTGAAATGAGATGTGGGGTCTTTTTGTTTGTTGTGTTTTGTTAATGCCACAGTACTATGAAAGGAATCAATCAATTTACATTCCTTCTGCCCTGTGTGGTAGTGAAAACATTGTACCTTGTCCATGGAGGTGCCAGTGGATGTTTGACATAATGACTGCAAATTACAAAAGGTCTTAAGAGAATTGCAAGTGGAGTGAGGGTGTGTATCTGTACTTAATGTCTTGTGTAGAAGTAAGCCCAGTACTGTGGGTGGGTCTGTGTTCCTCCAATAATGTAAAGCTAGAAATAAATTGCTGGGAGAGCTGGAGTTGCGCTGTGGCTGAACAAGAACTTTACTGTACTGAACAGGTTTGTTCCTGTCTACTGACCAAGGCCTCCTTGGAGCCTATAGTATTAACAAGGTTTACCTGAATTAAAATGTTTTGCTGATGAAAGATCAGAATATTTGGATATGACATTTTTTTGCAGTTTTATGACATGCAGTTCTTGGGTTGGAATTCACAAAAATCAGTGGAGTTGAAATAAGTTTGAATTTAGCTTCTCTTCATCTTAGGGCTAGGAGACAAGATGCTGTGCAGTGTGAAAGGAGTATCAGATGCAAGTTATGAGCCAGAAGCACAGAAAATTCAACAGCAAACTGTCTAATAGAGCACATTACTGTCCCAAAACAACTGAGAACAGGTTGCAACATGAAGCTATTTCATCAGCAACAAAGTATCTCTTTCTTTAAAGAGAGAGAAAATATTTAGTCTCTAAGTATGCCACCATAACAATAACAAGCAACACTTCTCCTGCAGTAAAAATGAGCAAGCATTCTCATAGACTTGGGGCAAAGTTGTTTTTCTTTCCAATCTTACCGAAACAGATGCTGTTAATATCAAATTCTTTTCAGCTTCCTATATTGCCCAGCAGAAAACCAATATCGAACACTCACCTGGAAATAACTATAGATTAATAAGCTGCAAGTTGTTTGGTCCTAACTCATGTCATATCTGAGATTTTTCTATTATTTATATATATTTCCAAGTAACTTGTTCTTACAGAAAGCTTAGCAGTGGGCAAGGCTTGTTAAAAGACCTATTATCTTTGTTAAATGAAACAGCAGAAAATGCTAAGAGAGCTTCACTTCTTATCTATCAAAGATACCTAGAGTTTCCATGGCAGCAGGAGTATGGCAGGGTTAAAGGGGAATTATGGGCTATAATGCAGTCTCTCAAGCTACAGAAATAACCACACACAGTATACAACTGCTAAGAATTGTTAATGGACTTTTCTTTAAACTATGCTAAAGCTCTCCCCGAAGGAAATTATTTTCATGTGTTGCCTATACAGACTGCAGCAATTACTGGGTGAATGTAATGTCTATCAGGAGGTGTGTGACAGTGACATGCCAAAGATTGAAAGTTCACGACTTTGCTTTTTATGATGTAGGAAGCTCATGAAATCTGCTTTTTAGCTTTCTCTGTTGGATCATCTTGCTGGAAAAGAATGTAAATTACTTCCTTTCCAGAGTTTCCATCTTAGTAACATTATCACCAAAGATTAGTACAGAAAATGTCTGAATTACAGTAATATCAGTAAGAGATATATATGAGCACTGAAATTAATATTGGAACTGATGCTCTATCAATGAACTGTTTCTCTAAGCATTGAGAGAATCTCAAAACTTAGGAAAAGGATGTAAAATAGTATTGTCAGAGTAACTGGCCTTAGGAAAGAGTTATAAATTGCAAATTAAAAATAATGAACTACAGCAACATGCTGAGGAACTGGAAACATTCATTTGGGAAACACATTTTCTTTCAAGGAAAACACATTTTTAAAGCATCTGTTTGCTTTTAGAATGGAACAAAATTATTTTGAACATGTAAGGGTTTAGTGGAAAAGTTAGGTTTTATGCAATTCTAATTGGGCCTCTTGCCACTGACTTCAAAGGGCATTGTATTGACCACACTATGATCCTAAATGTGTTCAGAGAATCTAAATATTTGACTAAGACACTGAAACATTTTTCTCCCATGGGCTTACCATAAGCATCAAGTTGTCTTAGGTAAAATGCCCTCTTCAGTTTTACTAGCTCTTGCTTAATTATTAAATGAAACTGACAGTAAGAAGCTGTGTATCATATAGCCAAGAGTACAAAGGTTCTAATCATGATTACCCACACAAGCAGTTTAATTTCAGTTGTTATTGCTGTAATTCAATCCTACATGGCCAATTTCCTTGGAAAGAATTCAAATTAGGCTGCAAGGATGTTAGTGGAAAAAGTTGCTTGAACTTTAAAGACTTGTAACAATTTCTCATTATTTCCCATAATTACAAAATATTTGTAATTGCAGGCAATTTTTCACTATGGAGCAGTTAATGTTGATTTTTAAAGTTAAGCACTGTATGTAGGTACATGCAGGCATATACTGCATAAAACTGCATCAAAAAAGTCAGTCTAAGAGTAAACTATTTCATTCCTGTTTCACCAGTGGGGTTTAGTACTTCAAAATAATTAGTATGTTGATAAAGATGCTGATATAATTGAGAACAAAGGAACAACGTATTTGGAAAAGCCTAATATTAATGTGAAAAAACAAGGACAAATTTTATGATAAATTAACTGTGCTATGCGGCATAAGATTTAGGGAAATAATTTGAGCCAGCACCAGTTTTCTCAGGTGTGGCTGCCAATTTTTAGCTGGGTTAATGATGGACTTTTAGTTCCCCAATGACTTCAAGTGAAGTAAAAGCTTATTGAGATTTGGTTTGCTTTGGTTTAGTTTTGTTTATAAAGCAAACAATAGGAATTGGCTTGTTGATGTAAATGTTCATTTTTGACATTGACTTACTAAAAATTGAGCTTTTCAGTGAAGTCATACAAACTAATAAAACCAAACTCTCCAACAATGGTGATAGGATTTAATTCACAATAGAAATGCCTGTGTTTTCATACCATGTATAACTGCAGAGTACAGGGCATGACTCAGTCCAAGTGTAGACATTTGCTTTAGTCTGAGCTTGGCTCCCTTGATCATTTAAAAGGAGTTCATCATATTATGATGGCCTAAATGTCCATAGATTGTGCCATGTGAGGTGCCCAAAGATATTCATAATGTCTGTGAAGTACTGGTAGATAAGACACAAAGTCTTTGAAATGTTTGTACCCTTTGGGGTTGTCAGAGACTGGGTGGGATTCCTTGCAGCAGCTCAGACAGGACCAGCCACCTGCACAGAGGCAGCCAAATCCTGCCCTCAGCATCTACTTGTTCTGACTGCAGCTAGGCACTCGGTACACACTGATACCTTAATTTTATTATTCAGCCAAATCCCACCTGGATTGCTTGATTTCTATGTTCTCTTTTAGATTTTGTTTTCAAAAAACAGCATCCACCCACTCTGCCAAGGTTAAAAAAAAACTATAATATTTTTAAAGGAGTCCATGTGGCACAGAAAATGTATTAAAATACCTCTGACACGCACCAAAACTACTCTGACATGCATCTCAGAATTTGTGTAGCTTGTCTTTCATTAGGTATTTGAGCAAGACAGATTTGGGGCATATTTTTGTAATGTTTATTTATTTTGATTACAAGCAATAGTTTTGGAGTTCTAGTGTTCCCTTATTACATAATCTTATCACCCCAAAGGGAAAATATCTCATTACTTCTCATCTGACATTGTTGGAACCTTCTGGCTTTGACTAAATTACTTTCAACTTTGACTTTTTTTATATCATATTAACAATTTCAGAATAGAATGTTTCAGTATTTTAAATTTCTTTTTCTTCCAAATGTTCTATGCTTTTGTTATAACAAGATTTAAAAATAACCATAGAAACAAAGCATGCAGATGATCCAAAATTAACTCATAATGGCATATTTGATCTCAAAGCAGATGAAAAATCTTGGTCTTTTTAGTCGTATCTGAAATGCAACCACTTCAGGTATCCATTCAAATCAGAAAAGCTTCTGCTTTCAGAGATTAGAATAAAGTAATTTGCCCTATATGTACCTTGTATATATAAGGTATGCAGCTCCTGATATGACACTATATTCTGGATTTTATCTACTGCTGGCCTTTCAGTAGTCTTACTTTCATAATCCTTTAGTATGTCCCTTGTTTTTAAAATACAATGCAATACCAGAACAAGTAATTTTGTAGCAAGTAATGTTGTAACAAGGGCATTAATGGTATTTTATTGTAGTCCATTGCTAGCTCCAGATGTCCATGAAATCCATGGTTTGCAGTAGTATCTTTTCATTATTGACAATGTTAGTGCTTTGGAAGAATCTAGATTTCCATTACCTTCTTATAATTGCCTTGAAAATTCTTTCTCTGTACTGTTCTGGATCTTTCTTGATGTCCTTTGTCTCTTAATTAGTAAGACAGACCTTCCCTTACTTCACTGAAGTAAATAAATACACTGAAACAAAGTGTTAGCAAAAAAATTTACTACAATACAAAAGGAGCAGCACTTCCTGACACTGCTGTCATAAATGTTGGGGCTTATAGGTAGAGGTTTCTAGTACCATTTTAGATGCCTCAGGATATTCCATCTGGCTGCCAGATGTTGTTCCAGGCATAATGAGCCTCCTGATTCTCTGTTTTCTCCTATATAGAGATCTAAAAGAGGCTAGAGCATTTCAACCACCACTGAACACCTATGCTTAAGGAGATAAATTGCTCCTATGTATATTAATACCCTCCTTTTTCATAAGGCATGTCATTGCATAGCAAAATCTATAGCCATAGTGTCTCTAAATTCCCTCCCCTCACAAGACACATAAGCATCCTTGTCCTTCTGTGATTTTAGCGGGAGAAGATGATCCCAAAAATCGCAAAGGTAAACTCTAACAAAACAGGTTATTTGATTTTCTTCCAAGTCAAAAGATAATACTACATTAATTGGACTGTTCTTCCTGTTCATGGATTTAGACACCTCAGAGCATCATCTCTCACCACAGCGTGGTCCTCAGCCAAAAACCATTTTATTTCAAACCAAGAAAGCCAGTAAGATCTAGAAACATTAATCCCAAATCTGAGTTTGCATCTCCTGGATGCAGCTTTCTGGTGTCTTCCGAATTAATTTTCATAACAATCTCATTTGGGAATAATGAAAATTAACAATTAAAATACAGCACTCTATCCAAATTGCTGAAGCTGGTATTTGGAGTCCTGACTGGCACTTGTCTCTATATAAACTTCAAGTTACCAACCCACTTTTGGAAGGAAGTATTTCTTGAAGTTCATATGGTGAGGGTGTCCATAGCTGGTTAAACATGGACATAATAAATGAAATCTAAATTGCTAGCAGTGAGGTAGTATTAACTATGCCACTATTGTAATGCCTCCTTCCTCTTCTCTGCGTAGCTTGGTTTTTTTTCACCAGGACTGGTGCCATGTCTGTCTTTTGGTACTGAGGCCCTTCCCTTGCACCTTCTGAACTTTAAACCTCAACAACTCTGTATACAATGTGCTAAAATGCAATGTTTTATTGCACCCCTCAGAGGTCTAATGTCTTCTGGAAAAGATGACAGCAGTCCCCAGGACTGGCTGGTAAGATCATAAAGGCTTACCAGATATATCCTTTACGTTTTATCATATGCTATATTGCACTTGTTTTCCAATCTGTTCCAAACTTGCCACCCATTCAATTAGCTACTGCCCAGCTAACAGGAAAAAACTTGCCTGACCATGTAATATTCAGACAAAATTCTATTGTTCTTTGAGAAGAGAAAGTAAATTGTCCTGTCACTGTGCTAGCAGCATCTTCACTTCCAAAGAGATGATTAGTGCACCAAATTCGAAAATGTCATGCATTTATTTCTGGTGATTAGTGATACCTGTGTCAGCACTAACTGCTGCAGCAGACAGCCTCATATGTCAGGAAAATTGGGCAAACAAGACTGCACAGCACTTTTCTCTATAAATTCTACTAAATGTGAAAGTAAGAACATTGCCTGCTTTTCTTCAAAATGTGTGTACTTGTCCCAAACATAGCTTTGGAAAAGTAGCTAAATAATAAACAGCAGTTCCTTGTCTTTAAACTCTCCTAATCTCCTTATTGTCAATATAGCTATGGTAATTTGCTAAGAAAGTGCATTTTTGTTTACATATCTGTGTGTATATGTAATTTATCATGTGCTGCCAGTCTAGCAAGGTTCAAAACTTACCAGGCTGCCTAGTTTTCTTTGGTTTTTCAGTTCCTCAGGATAAAATTTTGTGTTACTTCCAATGTTTTTTTCCTCTACTGGAACTTACTAGCTTTCTATTTCTGAGGTGCTGCCTGAGAAAACAGGTAGAGATCTGACACTGCACAAATGTCCTGTGCTTTATTTCTAGCTAAATACATACTAGTTATAAACAAATTGGGATAGTGTGTCAGAGATCACTTTGTTCTTTTCTCAAGTCAGGGTTATAGTGAAGAAGCTTCTCAGGGTTTCTGTGGCATTTTAAGATTACCTTTCAGTGGTGGTGGCATGCATGTGTATGGCATTGTTTTTAATGATGTTCAAGAAGAATGTTCATTTGCAATAATGGCTCGGGGGAACATTCTCTGATTTCACATTCAGGAGTTAAGTAGTCAAATTTGACTGTAAAAACTCAATGAAAATAGAAATTGAGATAGTTTAGCATGCGGACCCCCAGATAATTTCAGTTTCTTTTGCTCCTCTCCCACCTGAAACTTCTCTGGATTCCTTTAACTCTACAATTAAGAACATAATAGATGCCCCTCTGAAAATCTTTTATAGCTGTATTATTTCAAGGTAGAATACGTGGAGATTCATTTGTCTTATCAGTTTGGAGTAACAAATTTCTCTTGGCTTGGCAGAGCAAGCTCAGTCAAGGAGCAGTACCAATTGTAGACTCTGAGTCCTTCCAGAGATCCTGCAGCACCCCAGGAGCTGCATTATATCTCAAGGGCAGGAACTGGGATCACATCACACCTTCTGAATCTATGTGCACTTGCTGTGTCTCCCAGGTTGATATGTGGGCTAGATTTAGAGGGAGGGGAAGCAGAGAGCCTTGGCTGAAAGCAGAGCATGTCTGCCCATCTGTTCAGACATTGCTGTGTATTTATTTCTCCTGCCTTAGATTCAGCCCCAGAAGCTGTTTGCTATCTTGAGGTTCTTTTCACAGGGTTTCAGAAGATTTTAATGTCCTCAAACTATTGGCCTATGGCATTTGCTCTTTTCAGATGTCCTTGGATGCAGTTTGGATCTAGTGGACCAGATTTGCACCTCCATTAGAATCCTTTAACTGCCCAATTTATCTAGGGATGATCAGCCTTCCTCTTTAAAATGAAAACACTCACTTTGCCCTACTCTTACACCTGCATTAAGTATTCTAACAACTAACAATTTATATTCAAAATAGCCACTGTTAAGGCTTCTGATATATTTCTAGGATTTCCAGTAAGTGACCTTACTTTGGTCTGTGTAGATTGAACTTTCCAAGTTTTTCAGATTTATAGACTATTCCCTACTGAATATATTCTATTTTGGTATTAAAAAAAATCATATTTCAAAATTAACTTGGTTTTTAGTTTCTTCTGCTTCTTTCCACCACTTGTATCAATTTTCTGAACATTTGAATGTCCAGAGACTGTGTCGCTGGCATGCACTTGCTCAGATGCTGAATTTTAGGCTCATCAGCTAACGTGTTACCACTACAATGTAACATGAAACAAAATACTGTTTTTAACAGTTCCTCATCAGTGCCATGCGCAGAAAAAAATTGATCTGGGCAAGGATATGATAGCTGGTACCGTGCATCCATAGGCAGTTTTTTGTGTGAATGTGATCAAAGAAAATTAAATCCTGTACATAATATAGATTAATTTGTGCCTATGTCTTCTTTAACCAGCAGATAGTTTCTCATAGCTCAGAACTAAGATGCTTCATGTTCCTTAAGATGCATTACTGCTCTAGAGCTGCTGCCTGAGAACAGATTCAGAGCTCAAATTACTACTTCTTGTTCCAGTTCTTGAGTCCTGCAATCAAAGGAAACAAAACTCCATGTAACCTATATAAACAGTTGGATTTAGCAAAGCAAACTGAAATATTAAACATTTAGATGTCAGAATGCTTGCTTGCAGATCAAAGGTTTAAGAAAAAAATGTCCACTGCCAAAGTCAAGGAACTTGAAAAATGTTGCAAAATATTCTACTAACAGAATGAGGCCTTTAGTTTTAGTCTGATGCAGAACTACATGTCTATTGAGCAAGACTGAATCCACATAAATATAAAAAAAAGCAGCGATAAGGCCTTTTAGAGGAAATTAAGGAGTCCATTTTCTTTCAGATTCTATATGCATATATTAAATTTTTTCTTTCAATTCTATATGCATAGCATTTCAAATCTAGCCATATAGTATATACCCTGGGTTTATTTTCTCTAAACACAAGGTCTCTTTGATAATCATTAAAGATAGTGAAAAATACCCTTTTAATTAGTCTGTTAGAATCTACATGTTTATTCCATGCTAGCTTCCTTTGTCAACCTCACATGAGAAATGACCCCCCCCGCCAACCCTGCTTAATGTCAAAGCTGTAGGGAAAAATGTTTACAACATTACCTGTGTTATTTAACTGAAGGCTGGCAATTAACACTGCATCTGGAATCAGAAAACTTAAATGTCTTTCATCTACTACCTGTCTGGGTGGCAGGGAAGAAATGAAAAGAAGTTTTCTATTCTTGTCACATCTACTTGCAGGATTTACTAGAAGCAGGCCTTGTTCCAGTTATAGGGAGTAAGATTATATGAAAGCTGCTGATCTGTTTTCAGAAGAATTGTTACAATCCTTGAGAGAAATAGCTGAGAGTAATAGAATTTCAGTAGAAATGAATCTGTAACTAGCTAGGAAAAAATTGCTACAGCCAGATAGACCTGAAGTGTCATACTTGCAATTTCAAGCATGGTAGGTGAAATGAGTAAGAGGAGGGAAAATATATTGAAAGTAAGTTCTTATCCAAAACCTAAACTCCCTGCAATTTGCCCCATCTTACTTTTTGCCACCATTTACCATCAAGTGGTTGTTAGACCAGGCAATGAACCTCTCTAAGTCACTTCACACTCAAGCCTCACTCTAGCTCAGCTAATCCATGGAAAATGTTAGATATTTCATGCTTCCTTGCAGCAGCTTGGCAGAAGGCATTTTACCCTCTGAAACCAAATCTGAAGACCTGAGGAACTATTGAGTTTTAAAAATAGGTCCTGCTTGAGTGTCAGTTTGAACTGCTTGTGTTCATAGCTATCCAGTTTCAGGAAAATGTTGAGTCTGCTTTGTTTTAGCCTTGGTGTCTTTTGTCTCTCTGATCAAAGTAGACAAACTTGTGTGTTATCACAGAATGGTTTGGATTGGAAGGGACCTTTCAAGGTCATCTAGTCCAACCCCCAGAAAAGGAACATTTTTTTTCTGTATTGCAAAGATTAGCATGACTTTTTTCTGTTTTGATCAGCACAGGAGATAAGTAAATTCCATCAGAAAAATAAAGAGCCTTTTGCATTTACACTGGTAGCCTTGGCATTTTGGTTGCTCACTCAATACCTCTAATACAAAAGAGATGTCACTGTTATGGTGATAGGGTATATTAGCATGACTGTGGTAGATCAAGGGATTTTCTACCTTTCCATCAAAATATTTCAAGTTTTAACTAGTGCTTACAGGAGGAAAAAATATATTTTCCACTTAAGCTATAAAAACTGCAATTTTTTCCTGTATTCCCAGATAATGGACCCCAATTATGCTGTCTGGTAAAAGGAAAGGGCAGTATAAATTATCCTCTGTGCTCCTGAAAAATGGAAAGACGTTTCCCAAAATGTTCAGTTTATTGGCTTTATATAGAACAAAGCAGGCAACGAAGGAAGGTATATGGGCTAAATTCCAAACCACAGGTGAGTTCACTGTGGTGAGTATAGAAATTTCTGGTCAGCAGCCAGTGAGTCACTGACTGATGTGCTCAAAGATGTAAATTTGTAAAAGCTTAGAGTATTGCCTTGACCCTCTGCTAAACTGCATGTGATGCCACAGTATCTGCATAGCAGACATACCAGACATAGTGTTGACATCTGCAAACATGGCAGGACCTTAGCTTCTGATACAGCCTAAGCACTGTACAGTGCCAAGCACTGACTCAGGACAAAATCTAGATGAGCAAAGGCTATCATGTTAGGAAACAAGGAGCTCTGATGGGGGGGAGCACATAATCAGTTCATGGTTGTCTTATGACTAGAGAAGTGTCCATAATCACAGGTCCTAGAGTGCTCATATATTTTAGTTTGTAAGCACTCTGTCCAATAATATCAGAATAGAAACAGTATGAGTTAACTGCATGGTCTTGGTGTTCTTGCTCAGAAGGGTCTATGTGTCTTCCTGCTCTCATGTGATGTATCTAATGATGCACCTAATATGTCATTGAACTGATATAACAAGTAGCTTCACATCGTGGAAAAATTACTACCTGAATCAAGTCTAGGTATAGGAACATGCAAATATTACCAATTTTCAGATAGATAATTAGATTTTGTCAGAATTCAAAATGAAATCAGTAACATAAGGCTCATGTCTGCAAATGTTTTATTCTAGAATCAAAAGCCACTTGGATCTTTGAGTACAGTAATTATTGTCACTTTCAATCAAAATATTAAATAATTTTTATTCAGAATTTTGGGGTGGGAGGCAGGGACTTGTGTTGCTGCAGTTCTGCTCAGCCTGACAGTTAGGGGTTTTAGAAGGTGGTTGCCATGACCAGCAAATCCAGACAGACTTTAAATGTAGCTAAATCCAATAGAAACTCTCAACTTTACACTTGCCCTAGAGATGGCTCAGATTGATAGTTATTATCTGAACTATTTGGGACTAATCAGAACAGCATATGTAGATGCTGAAAGACTGAGTTTATACCTCAAACAGATTCAGGTGTTTTTAAAAATATTTTTTTAAAATAGAAATATATTTAAAATGGCACTAAATGTGGCAAATCTTGGTGACTTCTGACTGGAATTTAACTATTTGTTGACTTTCAGTGGACTAAGCAGGAGTATCCTGAGGCACAAGGAACAAAGCAAGATATTTATTACATAGCCAATCAATACCCCTGTACTTTTCTACAATTTTCTTGTAGTAAAATAGGGTGTTGCCTTAAATATAAGATATGACTATTTGCTTGCCTGGCAAAATTAGAATTTATTTCAGTTTGAAAATGGATTATTTGCTTTTTCTTTTAAAAATGCCTGCTTTTAGAAACAATCTTACAGGCAAATCAAGTTACAGGCATGCTAGGTTGATATAATGAAAAATACAGAAAATATCACTGTAGGCAACCCTTCAACATACTCTAGGAGAACTTCTGCATATTGAAATGCCAGGTCTCTAAGCTTTGGAGGTCTGGATCCTTACAGAAGAATTCATTTGTGCCTTTTTTGTTTAACTAAGGGAGTCCTAAATAAGTAGTTGAAATAGTACAGAGTGTATTCATTCTGCCACACAATGCTGATGGGGACTGTATTTAAAGGACTTAAAGTTTTGGGGAGGGTGAGGGGCAGATAAAGCCAAAGCTGCATTTCAAATGTGAATGCTGGAAACTTTGTCAGCATTTTAAAATTAAGTTTCATCTATTCATATGTTAAGACTTTAGGGAGATGAATTAGGACAGCTGAGAAACTGATTACAGCCTCTTGCTGCATTTTTTCTCTTTGCTGTTCACGTAGTCAAGCTGACATGGCCCCTACTGAAATACTTCTATCTCGTGATACATGTATCAAAATCGAATAGATAGGATGGTTGATCTTGTGCCTTTCTTGTTCTGCCACACGCTTTTACTTCGAACCACATGTCATTAATAGAGCTAATGGGATTTTGGCATGGAACCAAAGGGGTGGGAGGGGAGTGGGGGGTGGGGGGAGATGGATGGGAGCGAGATGAACTGCTGAGAGAAGCACTGCTGCTATTCTTTGCACTAAAGTGATGTCAGGTTTATCAGGCTTCTCTTTAGTCCTTCCTGACAGGACTGGAGGCACTTCACTATACATGTATGTCTCATGCATTCATGAGCCTCTTTGACACTATTGCATCTTTTGTTAGGAGCTGAATATGCAGATCGTTGCTCTACCCTTCCTTCAGCAGGACTGCGTCCCCTGGTCAGCTATAAGTCCAACACACCGCTGTTCTGTTGGGGACAGGAACAAACCAGTTTCTTCCCTGCCTGGAGGACGGTCTCTGTCGGGTCCCTGAAGACTACTGCAAGACG
>JANIJG010000406.1:0-53011 GCA_024611175.1 Megaceryle torquata | reverse complement strand
TCTCCTCTCCTCTCCTCTCCTCTCCTCTCCTCTCCTCTCCTCTCCTCTCCTCTCCTCTCCTCTCCTCTCCTTTTTAATTCTTCTTCTTCTTTTTCTTTCATTTTTTTTCTTTCCTTTTCTTTTTTTCCCCCTTCTTTTTCATCATTGTCATCCTCTTTCTTCTTTTTCTCTTTTTTTTTTTTTTCTTTTTCTTCCTTTTTTTTCTTTTCCTTTTTCCTCTCCCCTCTGACTACTATGGGGGTCAGCAAGACAATTCAGAATTTAAAGACATAAATAGCAGCTGCATTTGGCCTCGCAGCAAAAATCCTGCTATTCTAGCCTTGTGGGATTCCTTCGGTGGCTTCCTATTTCTCCTTCCAGCTTCCTCACCGACAGAGCTCTGGCTGGTCATGTCCCAGCTTGTACCTCTGCGTCTCTTTCCTCCTCCACAACTTCTCCCCCCGAGGTGTCCCTACCCTACACCCGTTCCTAGCCTGTCTTATGCTGCCCTCTATCCTTGGAATAACCTTCCTCCTTCCTACGAGCAATAAACCTCACTCCTCCTTCCTAGCTTGCAGACCCCAGCCTTGCCCTACCATTCTCCTCAGGGTCTCTCAATCCCAGCATGTCCCAAAAACTCTTTTCTGGAAGGCTGAAGTACTAAGCACTGAAAACTGCACGACACTTTGCAGCCTCCTTCTCTGGAGCGATTCCAAACCCGCATGGACAATGAGATCTTGGGCAAACTGCTCTGGGTGAAGCTGCTTTAGCAGGGGCGTTGGACCAGGTGATCTCCAGAGGTCCTTTCCAACACCCACCAGTCTGGGATTCTGTGGTTTGTATGTTCTGAGGAGATCAGCCAGACTCCTGCCTGCCCCAAATCCACAAAGCTGGACCTCTGTGGAGAGCCTTTGGTAGGGCTGAACCTGGAAAGGAATTACTGCTCACGGCAGAATTCAGCTTTCTGTGGGAGCTGACTGATGGGAAATGTATTTGCTGGGTCACTCTTGGTAGTGAGTAGTGCTCAGAGCCCAAGCCTTCAGTGTTGAGCATCCTGCTGATGCTGATGTCCATCTTCTTTTTGTAGGAATCCCTGGAAGATCCAGTTCTCCAGTTCTGGAGATCCTTGGTAATGCCAAAACTACAAAGAAGAACAATTCCTCCTATTTTTTAAGTACCAGCCCTTCACTTGACTGGTAGGTCACACAAAGATGTTCCCTCAGAAGAAATAAAAACAAAAATTATTTTAAAATGCTTCCTCAAGCACCAGAGTTAGTTTATATTTACTGACACTTCACACGAAACATTATCGGTCCCCATCTTCCTGAACTCAGTTTGTCAGTCAATTTTGGTTTGACTTCGTGTTTTTATATGACAAAAGAAAAAACCAGTTTTGATCAACCCCGAATCAATGCCCTTTTCACTGTTTACATCTGCAAAGATTCAAGACGCTTTCATTTTTTGCAGGTTATTTTTTAATACTGAAATTGTCAGTGAAAATGTAAAACACTGGGGTTTTCAACTGAACTCTCATTCCTCTGTTTCTGTGTGCTACATGCTTCTGCCATATGTTGCAGAGAAAGGAGGATTTCTTTAAGCTCTAATACAGAATCCAAGAAGAAAGAGGTTTTTTATAGATCTGATCTTTGAAAAGATTAAATTTCCTCTCACTGACTTGCAAATTTGCCCCTACAGGCAACGCTGTCTGTCCCTGATGAACGCTCAGAACCTCTCAGCTACTTTCTGTTTTCCTACAGATATTGCAATCTTGATTAACAGACTCATCTTTTATTTTCTCATCTAGGGCAAATTTATCTGAATTCGCTCTGGTAGCACAGGCGAGCTCGCTGGGGCTAACACTGAGAGTTGTAAGTAAACACATAACTCTTTAGATTAATTTTGCTTTGGGTTTTTACTCACGTTGAATGGACCCTGTTCTGATGACGGCAGGCACGGGCAAATCTGAAATGAGTTCTGGTAACTTGAGGGATCTGCGCTGCTGTAAATGAACCCCAAATCTGCCCCTACCTCCACGGTGAAGTTACGTGCTTCAGATAATGACAAATTTATTTCTCCTCTCTTTAGTTGCCTGTGAGACTCTGTGAACACATCAATGGCCCAATGCCTTCCCCAAAAGCTCTATGCTTTTCATTCTACAATTATATTGCAGCCATTACTCACATTCAGTACAACTCTGTAATTTGTCTTGCAAGCAAGACCCTAAAAATATCTGTCCAGGGAAGGTGCATTGTTCTTTGTTTGCACACGTGCACCCAAGACTAAACTGAGAACCACAAATCCCAGCTCCCAAGGTAAAAGGACCCCACCATGTTTCCTGACTAGAGCCCTTAAGCGTGCAGAAAAAGGAGAGAGGAAACATATGGACCGGTTATTCTTTAATGTGGGATTGTCTGCATCCCTCCTACTTTCAACTCATCCCAGATTTGCATCATACCCAGAGACCATATGTTGGGTTTGCCTCTCTGGACAGGGGGCCAAGGCAAGTTCCAGGTTGTTTACTGGCAGGTTGCAGCTTCCTCCAGTCTGGTCTGGAGAGCAAGGGCATGGACAGAGCTTCACTGTGCAAGCAGCAGCACCAGCTCAAGGTCCTTCTGCAGCCTCAGTGGAGCTCTGCTGGAAGAAGGGGTTGTAGGAGCGCTCCCTGAAGTCACCTGGGCTAACTAAAAGTGGCAATAAATGTGGTTCGAGTCAACTCAGATTTGTCTGAAGAACTCCCATGATGCCATTCACCAGCATCAGAGTTACATGGACAGATGACTTCAGCTGAGAGGCAAGGATGAAAAATGCCCAGTCAGGACTTCCAGCAAGGTCTGGTGATTTGGTTCAGCCAGATGAATTGATACAGTGAGGTCTAGAGAAGGCTGCTTTTTGTGGAGGCCAGAAGGCAAACTAAGCATGTCAGTGGCTGACAGAAGGTATGGACAGAGCGATTACAAGGTACAAAACATCTTTTCCAGAGCTCTTCTCAGAAAGAAAGGGCAGTAGAAAGACACATTTCAGATGTAAATCATAAACCATGTACTGGAAGTTCAGAGGATGCTTAGAAGTAGGAGGAGTTAGTCTGGAGATCTGCTCCTGAAGCCCTAACTGGGTGAGCAATGGCATCTTTTGCCTCCATTTCACTAGCTGCCAAAACAGCCGTACAAAAACTTGTGCCCGCGGGGATGTTGTGAAGCTTAGAAACATGCTCTGAGAGCATCACTGAAGGATACTATGGTTCTTGCTGCTCTCATGGGACTTCCAAGGGACATTGAAGAAATGCTGGTTTCACTGATATCAAAAGCAAAATTCTCATGGACATCCACAGGGCCATGATTTCTCAATCCCCGGCTGCCTCCCGCACCCGGCTGTGTTTCCCTCTGCACACCAGGTCTGGAGAAGTCACCTGTCATTTCTCAGGAAGTAGCTGAGAGATATTATCCTATCTTCCACCAGACTTTCCAAAAAGAAACTTGAAGCTATTGCTGTGGCACTTTGTGTGTCTGATTTGTGTCTGATTCACTCCCTGCTTGATCCTCTGTTTCTAGTATAATAAAACCTACCCACCAGAACTGTACTTGGCTAGAGATTGAAGTAGCTCTTGTCTGCGGTGGGGGTTTGTTACTAATTATCTGGGAAGAAGAGGATTGCAAGTGACTTTTCCTTAGGCAGGCCAGAGTGAGAAAAGCAAGCTGTCTTCCCTTATCTGGATCAATGCACGGAGAGGTCCTGCTTGGTCTGGCAGGGCTGCCACTAAGGTAAAAATGATCATTTTCATACTGAAGTGTTGAGTTGCTTCATGTCAATTGCTCAGGAGAGGAAAGATAGCCAGGACAAGTTTTTCAATACAGTGAAAAAGGTTTGGGTGTTCAATCCCACTCACTTTGACGTGGCTGCTATGTCAAAATCTCCTAGGTAGCCTGAGCAACTCATCCCACAAGAGGCTTTTTTCCTAAGTGATACACTCCAAAGGTGCTCGGGAATTGAAACCTAGGAGAACCCTCAGCCTCCAGTCCAAAAGCTCATGTTATGCCTTGATTGTACTGATGGCAGTTGGTGTAATCACCTCTCGGTCTGGCTCTTGCTACAGGAACTGCTTTTTGTACCCAATCCTAATCATTACCACTGGGTGCATCAAGGTGTGATCACAGCAGACAACATGGGCGATGGGGAAGAGCCGCTTCTCACTAATGGTATTCTGGAGAAATACCAGTGAAACTGAAAACAAAAGCAAACAAGATCCTGTCCCCCCTGGCCTAAGCTTCCCATAGGAATAAAATTCAGCTTCTTCAACCCGAGGATAAATAAACTACTGAAAGAGCAACTAAGGGCAGTCTAAAGAGCTGTTCAATTGTCTGTGAGCTGAAGCCTGAATGTAAAAAGATCTGCTCTGGAGTAAATGAGCTTGACGTAGGAGTTTCTGGTTAACATTCAATGGCCTGGGGTTTGCAGGACTTCAAACGAGCTGTTACAGGGTTTGTTTGAAGCCTGAAAACTGACAGATCTGAAAGCTGTGGCAGAGACCATGGGTTAAAACCTGCTCATCTCGCATACATATGTAATCTCAAGAAGCAGCTTTTGTAAGATGAAGACTTGACCCTTTGTCTGTTTTTAACACACATTTTCCTTTTTAATATCATTTTGAAGAATATCTGTTACTGAAAAGAGCTTATTGGGAATATCTGCTGGCTCCTGAGACTAGTATTAGAAGCAGGACTTGAACTACAGAGAGATCAAACAGTCTCCAGCTGCTGAACTTACAGTGCCCTTTCCAGCAGCTGTTGGTACTTTACAGCTTCCAGGATTTGTACACTGAGAACACGCCCTTTGTACAAAGCAGACGCGATTTTCATCGCCACTGACACAGGCAGTCCCAAATCATGGCTCGCAAGCACACCACGAGGTTCTCTGGCAGGCTTAGAGCCGTGTGCTCTCCCTTCTCCGGGCGTGCTGTGAGCACGAAGCACGGTGTTCCCAGCACAGCTCCGCTTCCCCCAGTCTGCACTCGCCGAGATGTGGGATAATTGCTGTAAGGGGATGTTGCTGCTCGTGGCCTGCTGATTTTAAACAGCATGGTGAAGAGTGGAAGGAGCTGATAGTCCAGATGATACGTTGCATTTTGCTGCTGGTATCAGAGACACTTAGAAAACAAGCTGTCAAAGCCCACGGTTCTTAGCCAGCATAGATCAGTATGCGAGAGAAAAGCAGAGTGCTGGTTCACAGCGACACTGAGCTGCTCTGTCCTGTGCTAGTCTGAAGGCACCTGGCTGGTCAAATATCAATGGGCTGGAAAATTATTTTAGATGTTTAGCACTACGGGGCGGTTTCCAGCTTGTGGTGCAGATTAAGAATTCCCTTGTGTGAGTCTGTGTCCCTTCTGCCAGGTGGCCTTTGATGTCCTGGGCTCCAGTCCAAGGAGAAAGGATCTGCATTTACAAGCTGAGTAGGGTTAAGTTCAAGCAGAAGCCAGAAGAGGAGCAGGCAGAGGTGGAGAACATGGAAGTAAGTTGAGATCTTATGCTTGGTGACAGCAAACCGGGACAAAGCCAGCACGCGAAGACCTCAGCCAGTTCGTTAAGACTGAAAAAGCTGCTAAAACCAGGCTCTTGTTTCCAGGGAATATAAAATGATCTTAAACACCACACTGATTTATTTTTTCATTTATTTTTTTTAGACAAACAGATGTGCTATTGAGAGTCAGAGCTGGCACTCACAGCTGCCACGGGGCAGCAGGCCTAGCCAGATGGCTGAGCTGGCGGCTCAGGACTTGATCCTGCTTTGTTGAACAGCCCTGCGTTGCAGGTGGCTTTGAAACTGTGGTGGAACAAACGGGCACATACCTCCCAGAACATATGGGAGCCCAGACACCTTGTTTGAGGTGTGTCTTACTGCCTCTGCTCCAGCCAGCGAGCTCTGCTGAATGGTGAGTGTGTGAAGGGTCAGAGCTGAGACCTCCTTCCCTTCTGTCCTTCCCAGTGAGGTCCCAGCAGAGCTGGAGAGCTGGCTGGTCCAGGAAAACAGAGCCTGTAGCCATTGTCCTGAGTATGCAGCAAGGAGATGGGGACAAGGAGTGATTTTCTACCTGTTACTCAGTGTGTTAATCTCCCCTCCAATGGTGGCTGACAAAGTTACTCAGCTCACAGGTCTGAAGTCTGGAGAGCCCAGGGTGAAAGCAGAGAAGAAGCTGGAGCAGAAAGGCCCTCTTAGCAGTACAGTGCCAGAACTAGGGGTTTGGCCAGCAGACACATGGTTCCCAAGGCCACTGCTGGCCGTTGAAGGCCGTCATTAGAACAACCATCTGGGCAAATCATCCAACTTCCTCAACTGCAAGGGAGGTGACAGCAAAGGGTCAGAAGCTCCCTCAGAGCACCGTGGGGCATTATGTTGGCACAGTAAGTGCAGACCAGTGTTGTTTCTGCCACAGCCCTGTATCTACCCCTGAGTCAGCTGGAACACAAACTTCATGAGGTCAGACATGGGAGACCTCCTCACTCTCTACAACTCCCTGACAGAAGGTTGAAGCCAGGTGGGGTTGGGCTCTGCTCTGAAGGAACAAGTGACTGGACAAGAGGTAACAGCCTTAAGTTCACCGGGGAGGTTCAGATTGGAGCTGAGGAACAATTTCTTCCCCTCCAGGGTTGTCCAGCCCTGTTCCAGGCTGCCCAGGGCAGGGGTGGAGTCCCCGTGATCCCTGGAGGGGTTTCCAAGCCGTGGAGCTGTGGTGCTGAGGGACATGGGTCAGTGGTGCCCAGGCAGTGCTGGGGTAACAGTTGGACTCGATGATCTGAAAGGTCTCTTCCAACCAAATCAATTCTATGATACTGTGACATGAGGCCAAGACATAGAGGCCAAGCCCACATCAAACTTCCATAGGTATTAACCCAGAGCAACATTGGGAAAAGTACTTTGCTGGTGCAAATTACTGTGTCTCTGTTGCCTTAAAGAAGCACTGCAGCCAGAGATTGGCTCAGCTGCAGAGAAATATGTATCTCAGAAATCCTTTCCAGTAACAATTAATTGAAAACACCGATTGTGCAAATGTTTGACCAGTGACACAACAGTTGAGCATTTTAACGTACAAAGAACAGCACGGCTGTTTCCGGACTCTCCAACATGTTGCCACTGGCCTTGATTAAAAATATAATCCTTACAGATATTCTGAAAAGGAACAAAACCCCCAAAACTCAAGCCAGGGCTTGTTTCTAGCAACACAAAGCTGTAGGAAAGTGACCCAAAAAGGCACATCAGCCAAAGGATTAAATTTATTTTTGCTTCTGTTGCTTACGCCTTGCTGGAAGAGCCAGAGTCCTGCCGTTCGCTGCAGCTTGTCCAGCCTTTCCTGGTGTTAGTGCCTCGCCTCTCTGCTGTGCTGTCAAGCAGCCATGCTAATGCTTAGCAGCAGGGACAGTATTTAAGCATATTATCAAACTCCACCAGTTATTCACATACTCCACTGCACAGACATACTGACAGAACATGATCAGAGCATGAATCACAGGCCCTTTGCTCCATCTTTTTTTACACTCTGGTAACTGTTTCCTTTCTTTGCAACCAAGCAGGTTTTTGAGAGTGACATTTGACTGTGCCAAAATACATCCCGATTGTGCTTGGTTATCCCAGTCTAGAAGCCACATTGTTGCCTCTGTCAATGTATCCAAGTATGGGCCTGAAAGATAAAAAGTACAATCTCTCCACACCATCTTTCCTTGGGCAGTCCTGCAGAGTCATTTATTCAGAGCAAATAGGCATTCCATGGTCAGGAGCCCCCAGACTCTAGGGAGTGCATTAATGCTGTTTCATGGCAGCATTTACTCCCTTCCTTTCCTGCTATGCACTGAGGATTTCTCCTTCTCCCTACACAGGTTAATGGTCAGAAATCTGCTTTTTCATGTGCTGCTACTGGGCTGTTCTCGCTGTATCTGAGCTGCTCATGCCTTTTCCCTCCTGTTCCTTTGTAGGTGTGACAGGGTGGCTACAGAAGAACAGGGATCCCCGATGGGCTTGCCCAGAAATCCAGCATGCCCCTGCTCCGGGTCCTCTTTAGAGAGGAGGAGGCTGCAGGCAGAGTGAACGTTACGTGGTACGATCAATACCATCAGCTCAACGTGTCGGCAAGCAAATGCCATCAGTTCTGGTGCCCAGTGCTTCCCCATCACTCCTTTGTGGAAAGGATTAAGTCTGTCTTTGTAACACTCTCTCCAGCCGGGTAACAGCCTGTGTCTGACTCTGCATACTCCTCTTCCGTGCTGAAAGACAATCTAGCTCTGTCCTTGAAAATTCTTCCCCTGAAGCCCTCAGAGAGGCAGCCGGCACGCACCGCGTTCGCTTTGCTCAGCGAGGGCACTACCAGCATTGCTGCAGAAAGACGCTTGCACAGATGGAAGCGTGAGTGCGGTCCCGGCTTAGTGACAGGCTCCGTAATCCCCTCCTGGCAGTCAGTGGCCTTCTGCCACCCAGACAAATGTCAGTTTTCTGTCACCCAGAAAAACTTGCTGCCTACGAGGACTGTCAGCCCGGCCCAGGACTCTGCGGTTGGAAGGTAAATGGGAAAGTTTAGGAAGCTCCTTTTCGGATTTCAAGCTATCAAACAGATAGGGCGGGAATTTATTTCTAATTCTGCATGTGCATCTCCATCTCAGCCTGTGCTAAGGCAAAGCAGCACCAGAGTAAGAGAGGGAAGGTTGATGTGGAGGGGAAAAAATGGTGTATGACAGCATCCTGTGAATGCAGCTTCTCTTCTTTTCCAAGGACTGTGTTCACTTCTGCTTTGAGGATTTCTTCAGAGTAGTAAACAATGAAAGAACAACCCCCAAACCAAAGCAGAATGCAGGGAAAATGATGTATATTTTTCTTTGGTTAGTAGTTTATCCAGACAGCACTGAACTGTTAACCTAAGGCAGTTGAGACAGATTTATGTTGGAGGCTATAGTGTTACTCCTTCAGTAGGACTCCTTTTCAAGAGCATCTCTCACAGTATCTGGGCAATAATACTGATTTTAGCTTGTGGCAGCAAGAGGCAAGAAAGAGGGTCCTCTTTTGTGACTGCCCTCAACTTCTCCGGGGTAAGCAATCAGCCATGCCTTTGGATGTGAACTGCCAGCCATGCCTTTGTATTCCAGCAGCAGCTCAGAACCCCCACATCATCTTCACGCCTGTCCAAGGCTTCACCCTGATTTTACCAAGACAGAGCTAAGAGAAGGGCGGTGTTCAGTTACAGAAACTTTGGCATCTAGTGTCACTGGTGCCATTTAAAATGCCCTTAGGCATCTGGGACATGCACAGGGGGCAAAAAGATACCCCACAGGAGACCCGTGGCTGGTGATACACAAATGTATCTAAAATGTCACTATGTTTAGGGAACCGAAGCACCTTGGGGAGACTCGCAGGGTGACACAGGAAGGATATGGTAGAGCAGAAAATTACATCCCAGTCTCGGGAGATGCAGCCAGTACCCAGAGGATGTGGGATACCTTCCCGAGGCCAGCGTTGCCATACTTGCATTAGCTGCCGTGAGCACTAGAAACAGGGCAGGAAAGGGCTAAAGAAGCCTCATAGTAATTTGGCTTGAAAGTCACAAATTAATCATAGACAATTTAGGTTGGAAAAGACCTCTATGATTTTTGAGTCCAACCACTAACCCAGCACTGCCAGCTCACCACTAACCCATGTCCTTCAGCACTACAGCTTGGAAACCCCTCCAGGGATCACGGGGACTCCACCACTGCCCTGGGAAGCCTGGGCCAGCCCTGGACAACCCTTGTGGGTAAGAAATTGTTCCTCAGCTCTGACCTAAACCTCCCCCTGGCAGAACTTAAGGCCATTTCTTCTTGTCCTGTTGCTTGTTCCCTAGTAGAAGAGTCCAACCCCACCTGGCTACAACCTCCAGTCAGGAAGTTGTAGAAGTGGGAAACACCTTAGGGGCAAAGTCCTGTGTTCCCCTTTCTGTGGTATCCTGAGCTGAATGCCAGCTGATATGGTTAGGGACGAGTTCAGTCCAGTCCAGACATCCCTGTTTGCTTTTCTTACGCACTGTGCTGCCTTTTCACCCACTCTCAGTGGCTGACAGCCATGCAGGGTTTTCACACAAGCCTAGAGGAGGTTGCTGTGTGCTGCCTGCCCTCTGCAGCAAGCTTCATTCTCTAGGGGCTGGCCCACCCAGCAAATAAAAGCCTGTTATCAGTTCACAGAGCTATTCCTCTAGGCTTGCTGGTGGAGAGCAGGACTTTGTTAACTCTTCAAATAATGGCTATTCCTGAAGGAATAGTTACAGAACACTACAAGTCAGACTGACAAAACAACATTTATCTAAATTGTTTCAGGTTTGCACACATATAAACCTGTTCCCCTGGGCCACGCAGCACCAGGCTTCCTGCCTGCCTTGGAGTGTGTAAGGGGAGGGGGGCTTTGTGGTTTTTTTTGGTTGTTGTTGGCTTGTTTCCATCAATGAAATGCATATGACTTTGTAAACCAGGTTTTCTCTCTCTGGCCCTGGTAATTCCTGTCAGTTTTTCACTCCATTCCTCTTTGCCTCATTCCAGGGGCAGCTGAACGAGCCGATGACCGCTTTGCACAGCACATCCCCGCATTTCAGCCACTACCTTGTTCCAAATGAATCCAACCAGCCTGGTAAAGCCATCCTCAGGCAAAGCCAGCAGGACCTTCAGCACAGGCTGGAGCTGGCTCATCAGCAGATCTTTATTCAGGAATGAAAGAAGTTGGGTCATTACTTCACAGACTACCTGGTACCCCTTTCAAGGGAATGTGAGTCTGAGAGACACTTCCAAGTGCTGGGGCTAGAGACAGGATGTCTCATAAACCTCTAATTTTGTTAGAGAAGCACAAAGAATTAGGAAATAGACGACCTACAACTAGACAAATTGGCACCATTATTTATTAGGCTGCATTGCTTCCTCCAACCTCTTTGGTTTATTTAGGATCAGCCACGGAAAGAGTGAGCTGCAGAGGGGAAGAGCAATGTAGGCTTTCACTTATGATATATAATAAAGTGGAAGGACAAGTAATGGAAAGCAGCAAACAGCAAACAAATCTGCTCTGAAACAGGCTGTTACTTGATGTTCTTTGAATTCCAACACTGTTCCTGACTGCACATCTTCCACCTTCAGCTGAAGGAGGATATGCAGCCTGTGCAGTGATCTTGTCCAGGAGAAATCAGAAGGACTGAGTATGAACACCTACTTCTGATGGCTCTGCAACCCCATCCGTGAACTTCTGCTTTGCACAGATGGGTAGAAATGTCCACAAGCTTCCTCACCATCAGCATTTCAGTGCCAAGCCTGTGGCACTAGGAAGCTAAACCAGAGATCTTAAGTGGTGATTAGCCTTTCTGCACCACCGCTAACTGTAGCTCATATCATTATACCTGTCTTTCTCACTTTAGATACCAGAGCCTGAATCCCAGCATAATCCCTCCAGGGTCTGTGGACAATAAGGGGGCATCGGTTGCTGCTTGGCTCTGCTGACCTGGGGGAGAAGGAGAGAATTGCATTTAACAAGGTACTGTTTACTTCTACCAAATAGAGCTAAATAAATTGATGGCAGTTATGACTCAGCATGCCTTTGGTGTAGATAGAGCTGAGGAGTTAGAGTTTCTACAGCAACCCACTTCCTCATGCATATAATGTTCTCCCTTACACATGCTCCTGAACCTGACTTTTAATCAGACAGTACAGTTAATAGAACGCAAATGAAGCGCACCTTCAGCTACGCAATAAATCTCACTTGCTCTTTACTATTCCTTAGGCAAAAATTCTCCTAACTGATCATTTATCCCGTTTAAGACTGGAAAGGGAAATGGAGAGAGAATGCTGTAGCAGTTACTGGTAGCCTCTATCATTAATTTTTGCACATACGTTTTTGTCATAACATTATGAAAATAGCTATTGTAACAGCCACGCAAAAGGGAGTTCTTTGCATCAACCTCAAATCTCCATTTCTCAACTTTCATAATGATTACACAATATTCACTCTTCTTACCTATCCTAGCCTTAAGTTTCAACTATTGTGTTGAGGTTAAAGTGGGCCAGACACTGCCCCACTCTTCTTTTTAAAGCCAACGGCCTCAAAATGACTACTATTATTTTTTCATTGTTACTGAAACTCCTTAGTGTGTTTCCTGCCACAGGAGAGCACAAGGTCTGTTTGGGTTGCATCAAGGAAAAGGTTTCCACTTCTGCTTTACTCTCCACCACTTAGATCTTAGGATGATCCTGATGTTATTTTTCATAGCTAAACACCTTGGGCATGGAAAAAGCTAATGAACTCTGGGCAAATCCACACTAAAGGTGAACGGAATCCAATTCCTAAATATCAGTCTTCCATTCCCATAGTCTCCCCAAACTTTATCCTTTTTGTGAATGTAAGCAGAAATCCAGACAAGATCACAATGGGATAAATCAAAGTGTAAAGACCGAAGAAGTAAAATATCCTCATTTCTGACTGCTAACACACAGAGTGTCCAGAGCTTCACAGTCCCAAAGGTGACCTAGAACTCCAGGTTCTAACAGTCTCCTGGTTTTCAAAATATTTTTCTATGCTGGGATCCTGGCTACACTGGACAACATGAGAGACAAACATCATGCAAAGATCATGACCATGCTGCCATGTCATGCTCATGGCTTCCTGATGAGGATTGAGTATAAAAAGATGCTGGAAATAAGCTATCCTTGTGGAAAACACCTAGAAACTGCTCTGTGAATCCAAGGCGGTGTTAGAAACCAGCCACTAATGTAATTTATGTACTAGCAAGAACCACAAAATGAAACGGTGACTTCCAAGTTCTACATCCACAGCAAAGCTTTTCCCACATGGCTCCATGCAGCTCGACAGCTGGGCAGCTCTGTTACGTCCCATGCACCCGCTCCACAGACCAGCAGCTGGAGGATCTCTGTAACTTGGGAGTATTATCCCTGTCAAGAAGCCCCAACTCACATGGTGATGCTGGGAGTCTCCTGGAACTCAACCACAACGCATACATTTATGAGTCATAGGATTCTGGTTTTGATCTGTGCACTTTTTCTGTCACTGCCAATGCTATCTGTGGCTGCAGGAGTGAGGAAGGGAAAGATGGGAGGCAAAAACCACCCTTTCAATTCACTTCCTGTTTATTTGTATATTTATGTATTCTTATTTGTATATTTCCAGCAGTATTTGTTTCTGCTAGTGCAGGAAGGCTTCAAATTCTACATCCATAGTAGCATTTTTTTTTTAACTAATTCAATCCTGTTGTCCTTTTTCCTACATCAGCAAACTTCTACAATTCTTCTTGCATGCCAAAAAGCTGCAGGGCATCGAGGCCTACCCCATTTGACTGCAGCTACCTACTGACTCTTAAATTCTGCCATGTACCGTTGAGCACGAACACTTTGATCCCCCTACACATCACTGCCTAGAAACAGCTGTCTCTAAGCCCCACACACATTCTGCGTGGTACAGGCTGGGCCTGATGGCAATTCAGAGGAACATCCAGAAGTTTCGGCAGCTGCTCTTCAGGGGAGGGTGGAATTTGTACGTTAGGGTGAGGAAAATACTCTGAAGTTATCCTGTTCTGGAGAATTAAACAGTGGCAATTACAGGCACTGAGAACCTTGGGATGTCTGGGCTGGGAAGATAAGGGCTGGGAGAAAAAATAACAGCCATGTTCACTTAAGTAAAGACACTGAGAAAGCTAGTGACTTTCTTGTTAATTATTGATAGGGCAAGAGGCCTGAATGATTTCTTTCCAAATCAATGCCAGAAAAGTTAGCGAATGGAGAAAGCCCTGAAATCTGAGTCTAAGCCTGTTGCCTCCAGGGAGTGGAAAGAGACTGTCTTAGCAATCTAAGACCTGGACTTTCTACTTCTCAAAACAGTATAGAGAGAAGTGGTGAGGTTATGAGCATGGGAATGCAAGATTTCCCTATTCAGTAACATTTAAAAGCTGAAACAAAGCTGTTTGGTTCACTTCTCTTAAGCAGGACCAAACTGTCATCACAAAGGAGCAGTTCCAGCTCAGACTCTCTTTGCTTAGTCCCAGGATGGATAATTCAGTTAATTTTCTGTTAAGGGGGAAAACAAAGCACTGACCAGAATACTCCAGCTTAAGTGAAGCAAACACTATGTGAAAGGCAATTTTCCACATATAGGTGAAACTAAAGCTGCCTTCTTACCTGGGAACACACTCCAGTGCAAGCTGAATGAACTTCTACAGCCTTAGAAAGAAAGAGCTTTCTAAGGGCTCTAGTTCCATTAGGACTGGTATGAATCTAGATCATTTTAAGAATCATTCTGCATTTACATCAGTTCAGAATCCAGAATTCTATTCAGTCCTGATTTCTATGCTGGCACACAGATCTGCTCCTGTGCACCATAACAACCTTTCCTGGGAGTTGTATTACTCACGCTAGAGATATGAAACCCTCTGCACTAAGCAAGTATTTCAGGAAATACCAGGCTTCCCACTGGTATGCAAAAACTACTAGGATCTGATAATAAAAGGACTACCTCAGGGCTTTCAGGGACCATTATAATAGAAAAGGCTTGTTATGGGAACCTGGCTGCTTGAACTCCTCACTTCCAGGTGAAGTCATTGCTGAATGTGGCCCAACAGAAGGAGGAAATGTAACTGAAAGAATTAGATGTGAGAAGCATCATGTCAAAGACTCAGGAGCTCATAGAACATGCTAAAGAGTAGAGGAGCAGACAGCCACCCTCAGCCAGGAGAGGAATGACCTCCCCATCCAACTGTAGGCTGAGTGTTATCAACAGGGGATGGCTAAAGGCTCAGTATTCATTTAGACAGGGCATAGGATTTCTCAAATGACTCATAAGAGGCTCCTCTTCAGAATATGGAATGAATAAAGAGCATCTGGGAATGATGCATGAGATTCACAGTCTGACTGCACCTTAAGAAAAGTTAAGGCCTTAGAGAAGACTGAAAGGCCTCATGGCAAAAGCAAAGGAGCTGTTGTCACAAGTGCCAAGATCTTTTCCTGGTCAACCACTGATGCTCATCATGACCTCCATGGGGGCAGCCAGGGTGGCACCTTTTTAAAATGCAAACTTTTCTGCATGGATCTGTGCGTATGAAAACAGATAGTTTTTTCGATGCCTAACTTTAAGAAGCTATGGCCCAAGTTGTAGAGGTTCAGAGCAACTATAACAACAGGTATGTTAAAGGAATCTTAATAAACTTGGCAAAAGAGGGAAAATCTTGCATTTCTTGCAAATGGAAGTTTGCTGCCATAAGAGGCAGGAGTTGGAGCAGCCTTTTGTAGGGTGAACACTGGATTCCCATCCCTTCAGTAGGAACAAGGGAACCTGCTGGATGCTGAGGAGTGCCTGACCCTAATGATGAAATCAAAAATGGACCTACTGAGCCAGAACGTGGATCTGAAGGAGCTGACAGCAGTGCCAGCAAGTGGATGCTGGAGAATTAGGTCAGCGACTTGAAATGTGACTTGGAAGGGCTGGAGACTACCTTGCCTAAAACAGAGAAGGAAAAGCAGGTAAGAAGCGTGACAGAGAGGTTTTTTCTTCCATGCTCTTCAGAGAAATTAACCCCAACAACCATTATGGCTCTTCCAGTCAGAGCACCTTTTGGGATACTCAGATTCACTCAGCTGATCTCTCCCACAGTTTCTTATGTTGTCTTCCAGCATCTCACATAACCTGGGATGGATTTAATTCTACACCTCATCCTTCTACCCTATAAAACCAGCCAGTTCACAGCAATTTCTAGCGATCCCTCTACCTAAAGACATCTGCACCTCCTCTACAATACACTTTTACATGGCAATGCTGGTAGGCCTCTACTTACAAAATGACCTGCTCCATAACCATGTAACACCTTTCCACCTAGCTTTGGGGAATACTTCTCCCTCTCCTGTGCCTGAACTGGTTTTTATTTCACATAATTGAAGAAGTTTTAAATCTGTACTGTAAGCCACGTGGCTGGCTGCTGCTCCTTCTGAAGTCGGTGTTAACATCCACAGGATGTTCAACTCACGGATGCGTTGTGTGTCTCAATTTACTAACTGAATCTCAGATTCCATCTAAATAAATACAAGTTTGCAGTGACATTTTGTCGTGATGCTGCTAACTGCTTGTGTGATCCACAAAACCTGTGTGATGTTCCCTTTCCTGCTGCAGGCGTTAGACCGCAGAGTTCGAACTCTGACTTTAGGTCTTTCTACTCAGAATGACTCAGTCACTAAACTCCAAAAGGAGAAGGCAGCTTTGGAGGAAGTTCATCAGGCAGAAATAACTGCCCCATTTTTCTTTACTCTCTCCCATTCTCATTCACCCAGTCTGGGGAAAGGAAAAAAAGCCATTGTCTGCTTGCTTTAAAACTGCAAGGCTACAGTGTGCTGCACAAACAGGAAGAGGGCTGTGTTTTTCTAGGTATTAACTCATGGCAGCACAGTGAAGCGTTGCCAATTTGTGCCACTGCCCAAAGGAGCTACGTGAATTGCTGAGGCTGAGGGTGAGCAGGATTCTTCTGTAAGAGTCAAAGCTGGACCAAGTTCCTGTGGGCCTAATGAAAATGAACACATGAAGTACAAACTGCTTTCAGGAAGCACCTCAGATGGATCCATTCTTCGTGGTTTCAGTCTGTTGCCAGGTCAGAGTAGACGGTTTCTCATCCAACTCTGCGCACTGGGCTCTCCCGTCCCAGAAAACTGCAAGGTGAGGAGAACAAGGTGAACCACCTGACCAAGAACAACAGCAAAGCTACTGCTCAGATGCACAAGATGAGGTGCAGTTGCTGTGGTCTATATATTAGATGGCCCCTTTAGGTCTGTTTTCGACATTTTGTGCCCTTCTGACAGACACCATTCATACATTTATCACAAAGTTCTTTTTCAGACTGATTCCACTTTTTTCAACCAGCTGGAGGACAACTGGGAACAAGAAAAGAAGATCCATGGCAAGATGGAAAAAGCTCATCATAAAGCAGAGAGTGACCTCAAAATTGCTAACCTCAAGGAGATGAAGTGAGCCAAACTTGAAAGATTAAGGAAGTGTCAATTGTAACAACATTTCCCAAGGCACAGGATCCTTCTGGGTGCAGTTGTTACATCATAGCTCTGACAGCATTGGGAACACCTGAAAAGTCACATGATCATAAAGTCACTGGGAAAATCCAGTCATACCCTGACCTCTTCAGTATTAACCTAAGGCCAATCAGAATTACAGTGCAGTAGTTCAGGCAAACAGGATCAGAAAACAGGATTTTATTTCCTAAGTCTTTTTCTGATTCATTGTCTGATATTTGTAATTCATCTTCCACACTCACCCACATATAATCACCAGGAAGTTATGAAGCTTAAATGATTCATGTTTATGTAAGGCCTTACGATCCTCAGAGAAAAAATGGTTTAGAAATGCAAAATATTATCACAAATTAGAACTTTATTTTAGTATTTGACTACTTTAGTGATGGGTCTGCCAGCACTTCTCTGACAAACCTCCCCTTAGAAATTCACTTCCCAGAACACAAATATCCAACTCTGTATGATCCAAACCACTAATTTACCTAGTTAAAGAGCTAAGTAGCTAAGGCAGTGTGTACAATCATGAATAAATACTGGAGAGCTTTGCTAATTCCAATTCTAAGACAGTATCCTACAGGGAGTACAAGATACTTGTGCTTCAGAGCAAGACCACAGGGACCCTTAAGAGACAGAAGAAACACAGAGTGCTGGCGTTAGTCCTTCTGAACTGCAAACAGATGACTCAACTTCCTGGGGTGCTTGTGCCTTTACTTGCAGACTATGAGGGGGTTAGGAAAAAGGGACTTCAGTGCCCTGCCAGTCCTATTAAGGAGAGGGGCACTAGATCTCAGCCTGCTTTCCATAAAGATCAACCTGTTCACTACAAAACAGAAACACTTACTTGGCTTAGCTCATTTGCTGGAACATCCTCCCTTTTCTTACCCTGCAGTAGACTGCTTTAGCTTTTTGACAAGACTGAATTAGCATAAAAGATTAATACAGACCTTTTAAACCTACCCTGTTAAAACAGAGGCTGAAGCCTGTCACTCTTTAAACCCTTACGTAACAGAACCAGCTGGGATCTAGTATTTTTCCTTTCTCAGGTAGAGTTTGAGGGTTTTCTTTCTACAGCAGATTCCATCTGCATCCCTATGAGCTTGTGAAACCCCTTGGCTTGGAAACATTTGCCTTTTTAGCTTCCAGTTAAGCCATAGTTCAGCCAGACCTTAAAATCCAGTTTACCTTGTGTATTATCCACTCACTCTAAACTCTGATTTGTTTGAAGTCCAGGGACCAGTATGCTCACTGCCCACCTCCTGCCATGGTCAGAAGAAAGGTGATCTGCTGCAGGGACCTCCTCTTCTGCTTGCAGGCAGCCAGCAAAGACAGCTTACAGACCTTTTCATCCACGCTAATGCCAAAGGCTCCTGCAAGGCACTATCCCTATGGAAAGCAAGGTGGTAAATAAAACCAGAAATGAGGCCACAGCTCGCACAGGCACAGTGTTACCATTCTGAATTCAAACATTTCTTTCATCTGAGGTATTTCAGTACCCAAATATTTAACTAAACACTCAGCATTTCAACACAAACATGACCCACAAACTTAGATTGCAGCTATTCCTATGAACAAGCCTCTATTTCCCTCAAGTAACCAAATCAGCTTGATTACATTGCTGAAGACCAAATTCCAACAGGATAGAGGAAGCTGAGCAGGCTGCAGATACCGTCAGTTGTCTACTGAGACACCTGGAGATCTCTCCCAGGAAAAAAAAGGCAGTAGGGCCGACAGAGATACAGAGAAAAGCGTGAAGAAATGATGATTCTTGTTTGTATTTTCACCAATTTCTCTCTTATCCCTTGCTGTGCTTGTGTGCACCCTCCAGGCCCATCTACTGAAGAGGTGGTAGAAAACCTAGCAGCTGAGCATGCTATAACCACACAGGTAATAGTGTCTAAGGAGGAAAAAACCACCTCAGGGCAGTGATTACACTTCTGAAAAGACCTTGTGACACTGAACTACTAATTAAACACTAGAGATTCCTCATGAAAGAGTAGTAAGATGGACAACAACCTCAAACTCTAGTTTTTAGCCTATGCGAACTCCCCGTTGTAAACTGCACACACTCTTCCTTTCACAGAAACCTCTGAAGAAGCCAGTTACTGATGGGGCAGTTCTCCACAAAGCAAGAGAGCAGCAGGTCAGGGAAAATGGGTATTTCTTCAGCTATCAAATCATGCCACCCACTCCTTACAGTGATGGATGGATCTGCTCTAATAAATCTCACATAAATTGCCAGGATGTGGTTGTTAAATTTATAATTGGATTCATTAACAATGGAAAAGCCTGAAGATAATTTAGTCCCCCAAAAGGTTATACTTTAACAGAACACTCTGAACGCATTCTAACGACTGCTACAAATTGATAGCATCAATAATAAGTAACATTTCCATTTTGATTCACTTTAGCAATGCTAGCTAATTAATTCTCAACTGTATCAGGAGATAGTTGTTGTCAGACACCTCGTGCAGGTGGGAAAACAGAGGGAAAGGAACTTGGCCAGTGACATGAAAAGCAGCAATTTCAGTTAAGGCAAAGCAAAGTATCTGGGAATTCCTCTTCCGTCTCTGATTATGTCTTGCATTTGCTACCACTGTTTCCAAAATGGTGATGTTTCTAAATATAAACAGGCTCTTTGGCATGAAATAATTTCTTCCTCTCTTTCCCACTAGGTGGAGAAACGAGGAAATATTGTCTGGAAGAAGCTGGTGTTGCAACAGCTGCTCAGGTCAGACACCTTCCCAAGTGTTAGAGCATCTCGACTCTTTCCTCTGAGAATGAGAAATGTCACTTGGACTCTCCAAAGGAGAAGCTTCTTCAGCAGCTTCTCTGAGCTCACAAACAGGACAGATCCTGCAGACCTTGCCCAACCTTCCCCTCACACTGAAGACCTTGGAAGGGGTAAAGCACCGAGTGTCTATGAAATTCACAGTGAGCTTTGTTATTCCAATAAAGTTGGAGCAGAAGGTGACCAGAGATTCATTAGGAAGTTGCACACAGTAAAAAGAGAAGGCAGAAGCACTAGGTCTATGTTCTATTGTTTCACAAGGAAAATAGATGGTCTGAAGGCCAGTGAATTACTCTGAGCTTCAGCAAGGAGGCCTAGAGGTGGTTAAACTTTCTGGAAGATACTGGTCACTGATGTTCTAATGGATTAATACCAAAGATGGAATTTGTCCCAAATAAAGAACTTATTAAAGCTAAATAAAAGGCTTCCAGAAGCCTTTCTCATAAAGCATCTCTGAGAGCCTTACTGAGACTCCAGGGCTGCCAGATCCCAGCTGACAACATGTTCTTGGCCCCTTCTCAGCTCTAACAGAACTGCAGGTGGGAAGCTGGGCTGCTGCAGCTGCTCCTTACGTTGGAAGAAGCAGCTCTGCAGAGCAAGGCTGTGGTCTCCACCATGTGTGCAGGCAGCACACAGTTGCTGCAGTCGAGGTGGCAGAGCTCACGGAGAAGCCCTGGAATGAAAGCGAAGCTGGAGATGGACAAACGGCAAATAAACAGAAAGCAGAGATGTATGACCTCAGTGCAAGCATGGAGTCTCTGCTGAAATCCAAGTGGAGAGGCCGGCAGGGAATTCCTCCACAAGCCACCAAGTCAGCCATCAGTGCACGGCAGAATTCCGGCCTCTGCACAGGAGCCAAGCAAGAGCAGGGAGCAGCTGTTGCAGGCAGTGCTGAACACAGCCCATCCTGGCTGATGGAGGGGGCATCCCCCTCGCTATAGATCAGGACCCTCTTGCACTCCCCCTGACAACTACAATCATCCCATGGTCAACATAACCAACTGGAATAAACTGAGCTTGCAAGAGAGGGAGGGTATTTTGGCCCTTCGGGCCTTACTCAGCATCATATGACTGATCTCTCTCTTACAGCTGAACTCAGATGCTCGTGTTCATGAGCTGGAAGATAACCTGTCTGAAGCCCAGCTGGCTGAGGTGGAGAAGAGCCAAGCTGAAATTAATGCCATCAGGCTCCAAGGTAAATTCCTTGACAGCTTTGTGCAACATTACCTCCCTCTGATCCTCCTCTTCCCCTACATTCCATCCAGCTCTGGCAGCCCTACCCTGTCTCCTCTAGCAAACCTGCCCAATCCTTCCAGCCTTCTCCATTTATCTTCTTCACTCATCCTTCACTTTCTCACCGGTCAGATTGAGTAATTCCTCTCCTTGTTTCTTCATACGGTTTTCCCACAGCTAAAAACAGCTGAGTTGGGAGCATGAGGAAGCTCAGATCAGGCTTAACCAGACTGTCCACATGAAGATTTCTCTCACCTCACAAATAGATGACTTCAAGAGGCAGCTGGATGAAGAGTCAAAGGTACTGGGGAACACCAACTGCCTACAGTGGTTATTGCTGTCATGGGACATGCAATGCCTGCTCTTTTGCACACTGTCTGCTTCCGAATAACAAATCTTTGGTGTTAGCTCTCACAAAGAAAAACTTTCTCATTCAAATTAATCTCTAGGCTTGTTACCAGCTGATCTTGGGAGTGGTGAGGGGGGCATAAGACCCATATGGCTAAGAAAACACAATAAAGCACCTCCTGGGAACCAGCAGCAAAAAGCAGAATACACACCTCTTGCCTCTCTGTCCACTGTCCGTACAGTGGATTGTCCAGCAGTCTATTTGTGTAGATGACAAAAGTTTGGCTCAAAACATACCAGTATTTCAGGTCTCTGTCTGACACGTGTGTCTTGGAACTTTCTGCTTATCTCCAAAGAGTAATTCTAGTGCTGCACCTGTGTATCAAAAGCCTGGCAAGAATTGTCTCTGTGTTCAGAACAATCACCAAATGGGTTTACTGTCATCATTCTTTTGAAACAGTGCTTGAGAGAAAACAGCAAAGATGACAAGCCAAGTTCTGTTTTCAGTCGTATGAGCTCAATTCAATTCACTGCAGTAGAGAAAAAAAACAGGTATGGAAAACCAAAACTTGGCTCCTGACCAGGAGGTTATTTTGAAGCCCGAGAAGTTTCTAGCTGGTCCAGAATGGAGCTGTTCAAGCAGAGCACTCCACCTCTGGGGAGCGAGGGCCAGGCGTTCGTACCTCCAGCAGGCCAGCCAGGCAGGAACACCTGCGCTATCTCCAGTCCTGCACTGAGCCTGGCCAGCACCAAGCATGACCCAGAGCTGATGAAAGAGCAGCTGGAGAAAGAGGAGGAGAGCAAAGCTGAACTGCAGTGCCTGGCCTCTAAACTCAAGACCAAAATCACAGTCTGGAGGACTGAATGTAGAACTGATGCCACTGAAAGAACCAAAGACTTGGAAGCAACCAAGTGAGTGCTTCAAGGAGTCTGGGATGCAACTTAGGGCAGTCTCACTATTTAGTTCGGCTGTTGAGTCACAGCTTATAGATGTGATCTGTTAGGGATCATTTTGGTAGGACAGAGAGAATGCAAAGAGCTCCAGCCAAGAGAAAGAAAATAATACTTACAGTATTAAACAGAAACTATTGAGACCTAACACTTGTACCCTGGTAATAGAAACCCAACACTGATCCTTTCTGATAAAGCCTTGACTTTCGATAGCCTTTCTTTATTCCAACGAGGACTTTACTGTCCAGCAGCCCTACAAAAGCCACTACCATCTCCTAAGAATAAAGCAAGCACCAAACTGGACCAAACCCCTCAGAATCTGGTCCTGAACTCTGGTATTAGAGGCTAGAAGTTGTGCTTGTCTTTACAGCAGTCTCTCTAACTAATCACTACAAACATTAACAAAATAACTCTAATAAAAGTGCTTTCACATAATAGCGACCAAAGTGAAGGTCTGGAGAGTTTCACCGTGTGCCTGAACAAGCTGACAGAGATGGAAGAAGCTACTACATCTCTGCATGACTTTGTATCAAAACCCAGGGATATTCACCAGGGAGGGAGGGTGCTTTGCTCTTAGACAGCATCCTGCCAGCATGGAGTATGAAAGTGTCTATCACCAGGTAGCAATTCAGCAGTAAAGACCTGGCCCAATATACCATACCTACCAGTGGAGGAGGAGAACCAGCCACATCCCAGTAATGTAATTACAGTCCCTTTTCTGAGACTGCTGCCAGGATTTCACCCTTTCACTGGTGAAAACAGTGATGGTGCTCTAGGAGATGAGGGCTGCTGACTCCTATCACTCCTCACTCCATGAACACCAGACTATTTCTTGCCTCCTTCCCTCGGGACCAAGTTGGCTGCAAGGCTCCAAGAAGCAAAGATGACAGCTGCATCAGTACAAGCCTGGGTTGCTAACACAGAGAAAACTAAGCAGAGGTTTCAGAACAAAGTCAAGGACCTCACTGGTGACCTTGAGAAGGCAATAAATACAGACATTCAATAGTGCATCCAGCACAAGCCTGATCAACAAGATCTAAGAGCTAGTACTGGAAGCCCTGGGAGCCTTTCTATTAACTCAGGTCGGCTTTGGACTGGTCCCTCGTTTCTTAGTATTTTAAGATCTCTCTATTAAATGTCAAGTAATCTGTACGGCCATGAGAAACAAGGCTAAGATTTATCACATCAAGAGAAAACTCAGACAAGAGCCGCAGCTAATTCCTAGCAGCACACAGCATGCTTCTCCTAAGCTCATTAGCTGGCTTCCAGAAACAAGAGTACAGCTCAAGCAAAAGCCCCCTTTTACTGCAAGGCAAGGTATTCATCTTCTTTTAAAAGATAATGATAACCTGCTTTGAACTTCTGAGTGTTGCAGTACCAGTGGGTTGGCCACTGGTTATTAACTACCATATCCAAAGCAGATCTAAACAACGTGCAGTTTAAACACCAGCAACGAACGTGCCTTCATTGAATTAGTATTTCAGTTCTTGCTAGTGTTAGTGTAAGAGCATGAATAGTAGTGCAACTGTGGGACATTTGAATAAAAATGTTACTTAAAATAGGCACAAAGGCTGCTCCAAATCCACTGAAGTCCTTGGGTATCTGCCAACGACTGCAGTCGGCTTTAGAACAGGTCTCGAGAGCCGAAAATCCCACATACAGCATTGCATTACCGGGCTGAAAAAAAAAATCTGTTTCACCATCACTTTCTTTAATGAAGCAGCTCTTTATTCTATGGTTCCTGTGGTGTGCTTGTCGCCATGGTATCTGAACACATGTGCAGATCATAAGGATATGTAGAATATTTGTGATTAAAAGCTCCTAGGAAAGAAAAATGTACCTTTATTCTTTCCCTTCATGACAAGCAGTTAAACATGGTTAAAAGAGTCTTGAATAACAGCTTGTTTGTAACTGAATCTTCTTTGAAGAGTCACACTAATCAACCCAGGCAATTACTAACAGCACATCTGCACAAGAAGTATCTGAAGTGGAAAACATTTGCTCCCCAGCAGCATCATTATAACCTCAGGAGCAAGGAAGATGATCACACTGATGGGAACTGGGTGATCTTGTTAAATTCCTAATGGCGAGGAAAGAAAGCCTCGTAAACATTTTAATCATCCATTCAGAGTGACCAAGAGAAACTCTGCCAGTCATTTGAGTGGCTGCCAATTTAACTGTGACTAGCTGGCAGGACACGGAGAGAAGTGAAGTGTAAAGAAAACTTGTGTCCAGTGAATGCTTGGCTTTATCTCTCCAGGCCAATGCTGCTTATGCTGCCCTGGACAAGAAGCAGAGAGCCTTTGATAAGATGCTTGCATAATGGCAACAAAAAAAATGTAAAGAGCTGCAGGTGGAAGCAGATAGTTCCCAGAAGGAATGTACACAACTGAAAATTCTGAGCTTAAGACTGCCTACGAAGAATTCTTGGAGTACCTGGAATCCACAGAGAAAGAGAACAAGACCTTTCAGGGTAAGTACTGGTTCAATGTTAAAAAATTGCAAATCATAACCCCCTTGATTCCTACTGATCTCTTGTGGTGTCTTCCAGCACCAGTTCCCTTTTCTCATTTCTAGCAGTGCTTCCACTCTCTGGAGACACACACTGGATGCATTGCTTCCAGGGAACAAACTCTGGGATAACATTCAGGATCAAGGTCCTTTCTGAACCCCCAGTCACAACCTCAGCTTGGTTGTATTCACCATGACAGGAGGTGGTCATCACTCCAGGCTGGGTCAGGTATCATCACTAGAGCTCCACATGGACTGGTTACAGCATTAGGCTTCAATAAGACACAGGCTGCAGTCCCAGTTCTGGCTACCAATGCTCACTTGAATTCTGAGCAATTCACTCAGGAGACCACTAACAGCGGCCAACTTTACACTAGGAAGATGCCCTTCCCTTTAACCTCAGTTGGGAGGACTAGGAGTCTCCAGGAATCAGTTCAAAGCAAGTCAAACTCCTGCTCAGATGCTCTCTCTCCTCCACTGGCTGTACAGGGAGACCAGCTGCCCTGGATCCTTTTTTTTTTATTTTTTAAAAACACTTTCGTAAATTAGAAAAATTGATCTCTTGCAGGAGGCTGGAAGATGATACTGTAAATATTTAGAAGATGTTACAATCTGCTGCCCTTGCGGCCAACAGAAAACAGTGATGGACTCCCTGGCACAGCCCCAGTGTTTTCTGGGCTATCTCCCCCAACCCTTTGCCCTGAGCTGCATCAGCTGGCAGAGCGCCCCACTCTGCTGTAGAGAGACAATGTGGTGTCCCGTTTTCATTTGGTAAGAGCAACCATCTGAAAGGGGGAGAAAGGAAGGCTAGATAAAAACTGGAAAAAAATTTCTTTTGATTTAATAGGCTTCATTATTCCACCTCCATGAACACATGCAACGAGCAGGGCTCATTCAGAAATCCAGGATAATATTTAGCAACAAAAGAAAAGGGCAGCTGATACAAAGTGACTGGAATCATTTCATGCCATTTCCATTCAAAGAATCTGCCTGGTGCACTTGGTAAAGTTCATAGTCCTGAAATAAACCTATCATATAAAATATCTGGTTTCTTCCCTAGAGGAAATTAAGGATCTAATCAATCAGGTGGGGGAGGGAGGAAGGAAGAGCATTCATGAGCAGCAAGAGATAGAGACTGGAGACTGAGAAGGATGAACTGCAGGTGGCACTGAAGGAAGCAGAGTCTCCCCTGGAGGTACCAAAGCTACAGATGCCAAGAGCTGCATGCCAGCTTGGTGCCTGCTGCCCACCTTCCATCGGATGGATTTTGTACATACAGCTCCACAAAGGGCATTTATTCATCCGTTGCACCCTTCCTTGCATGCTGAAGGAAGTAAATGGAATTGTGTTCAGCTCAAAGTGGCTCAGGGAGTGACAGGAGAAGGAAGAACTTGAGAGAACCAGGTACAGTGATGCGACATGACATTAAGCCACAGGCAAAGGCAGCAGCATGGAGGTTTTAAGTTACAACATTACAAAAGTTTAATAATCATTATGGGGAATTACTCCTTGGACCAGATTGTCTGGAGGTTGTAGACTCCATTACTGGAAGTTAAGTGTAGCCTGGTCACATGTTGGCTAGTGGGACTGGTTTAGGAGGAGGTGATCCATCTTTTAGGCGGTAGATTTTTTTATGTCACCTATTGAAAGCTCTCCTAGCCCTATGTTTTCGAAGGTTTTCATGAATGGCTTGGTGTAAAATCCTGGTATCTCAGTTTTAAACACACTTGAAAAGTTACTGCATTTTTTTTTTTTAGTTGGTGGGCAATAATTTGCTACAAAGGCTGGATCAGACTCAACACAGCAGAATGTTGCACCATATGCTTCACTGGACTCTGCAGAAACAATCACTTGTGTGCAACTGAGTCTCTGCAGGCGAGTCTGGAGACTGAAGTGAAGGGGAGTGCTGAAGCTCTCAGGCTCAGGAAGGTGGACACTGACCTGGCCAGCACGAAAATGCAACAGGACTGTGCCAACAAACAACAGCAAACTTGTCAGGACACTGAATAAACTGCAACAGCATGTCAAGGTAAAATGGACAGGGTGGAATCAGGTCCCTGGATGGAAAGTGTACCAGTTCTGTCTTAGAGCAACAAGGCAGTCAATTACGTACTCTTCTTCAAACAGACATCTTGAACAAATGGAGAACTTACATTCAAAAGCCCTGGTTCTCCCACTCACACCAACTGCAATCTGCAGTAGCTACAGCAAGGCTTGCACAGGACAAGTAATACTATCAACTTCTGTCAAACTAGAAACCCCAAAAAAACCTGTCCATATGTAATTAAACCAAAAAAAGTTCTGCTTTTAAGAGACGTTGTAATTGCTGTTTGAACAGGAGAGAAGAAATGGACTAGAAAGAGATGTACAACTAAGGAGCTTCCTTTGGCTCTTCCTCTCTGAATTAAAACTACGTAAATTAGCCAAAAGCTAGTATCTTTGTTGGAATTGATACATCTGCTGCCAAAACTCCTATTTTAGTAACTTAGAGTAACAACAAAGTTCCTATATATATATATAAACATGTGCTCAAACCTAACTTGTCCTCAGCTACATCACTCACAGTCAAAGTAATTCTCTTAAAGCCAGTGTGGCTACAGTGACATAGGACATACATGATGCTGGCATCTGCTAATGGTTTTTGGGTTTTTTTTTGTGGGGGGTTGCTTTTTAAAATTTCTAAATCTGGCATCACCTTAAAGAACAGCTTTGCAGAGACCACCTACATCTTTCAGCTTCCTCTCCATTATTTCATCTTTCATTCTCAGATCCAAACAGATGAGGATGGTTGCCAGCATGAGGAGCTGCTGTAGGAGCAGTACCTGCCACCTCTGCCCACTGCAGACAAGAGCTGGAAGAAGCACAGCCCAGGCTGGAGGGCAACAAGCACTCCTGCAAACTCAGGGAGCAGGAAGAGGTCATGGAGAAGACACAATGAACCCGGTGTCCATGGACAGAAAAAGTAGAACTATTTATGCAACAGCTCTCAAAGAGTTTGTGCAAGTGGTTTAACACAATCTTAGCTCTGGGTAAGAAGTGGTGGATTAGGCCAATAACGGAGAATGTGACAGTGGTCTATAAGATAGGTTTGATAACTCTAGGGAACGTGAAGAGCTCAGGCTTTAGAGATACTACACTAATAGCAGGACTTTAAAAAAAAAGCACCATCTTGGCCCAGCTTTGCTCCTAGCAAAGACTTCTAGCAAATCTGGTGGAAGAATTAAGACAGTGCTGAGCACTTTTGAAAAACCCACCTTAAAAGGGACAATGTAAAACTCTGCCTCCATCGAAATGACAGTTTTACTTGTTTCCATGGTGCTCAGATTTCTTCCACAGACTGTAGCCCACAGCAAGATCAATTTTAGTGAAATTTTAAGCATCCTTGCGTTCCATATTGCGGTATGAAATAACGTACCTGCCATTTCATTTGGTGCAGAGATTTAAGAAGCTACTTTAACATTCACCGTTACAGTCTGCAGTTCTCTTCCAGAGACCACACGCAGTAACATTTCAAAGGAGAAGAGAATAACTTCTGGAGAGGACTGATAATACAAGAAGCATTTCTCAGCTGCAATTACGGGACATCAGTTATAAAAACTGAGTCATAAATGTGGCTTTTACTCAAATAGGTTAAAAAAATGCAACAAATACATTCACTTCCAGTGCACAGATAATAAAAGGATACATTTTTAGCAGGCAAACTGCTATCTCCAGACCAAAAGTGGTGTTTTAAACTTATTATACAAAACCTATAGAGCACAGAACTCGTGTAGGATTCTGGAACACAATGGTACATTTATGTGATGCTTTTTTGCTGAAAAGCAGCTTGTGCTGCTCAAATGCAGTTTTACTACTGAAGTTTTTCTATTCCTTTATAGTTGTACTTCCTTAGAGTTTTTTTTTTAATTTTATTTATTATTTTTACAGCAGCAACAACAGTCCTCCAATGATTCATATCAATAAACAGTAAGTACTAAATGAGCTGTGGGGTTCATATTTTCCACAAGATAAAGAGACACATACATATTGTAAACTGTGGAGCAGAGACGATATTTGTTGAGAGTGCAATCAGCTACAGTTGCAATTGGGTCTGAAGCCAGCTGCTGCACTGCAGCATGACTTTGAAATAAATAATACTGGTATATAAACTCAAATCCATACACAGAGAACTTCAGGAAAACAGACTCAAGGCCTTCATAAACAACAGGGTCTATTTCAGCCTCAAGGGTGTATCATTTTAGCTCTCATTCAGTGTGAGTGTAAATATACAGGTCCTAATGTTCCCTAATGCAGATCCACTGGGGACAAATCCCCCTTGGCTTAATGGAGCACGATTTTAGAGAGAAAAAAACAAGCTACAGAAAACCATGATGTGCAAATCATGTCTTTGAGAGCCAAATGGAAGAGCTGAGCAGATTAAGACATTCTGGGTCTCTAAGACTTCTTTCTGCCCTCTAGAATCAGTCTGCTTACTATTAAATGAAAGCTGGAGCCTGACCTTCAACACACTACTAATGAGCATGAGAAAATCATCACTGAGTACGGAGCAGCTGATGAGCAAAGAAAGCTGTGGCTGAAATAGGTCACCTCCTCACCTTTCTGCCCTTTACATTGGTGGCTGGAAACCTTAAGGTGTATGTTCCCTTATTTGTCTCCAGCACTGATTTGAAAGCACAGTGTTAAGAATACATTCACATTTGCACTGCTTTTCATGATCCTGAAAAGCAGGATGCACGTTAGCTTACTGATTTCAGCCTGGCAAAATTAATCCACAAAAGAAGAAATCCACTTCCTCTCTGCCTCCCTGGTAATCTCCATCACAGATGGCACCCTGAGGAATTCCTCCATTTCCTCTCAATTTGTCCTTTCTTTCACTTATTACACAACTCCACTCATCACACCTATCAGGCCTCCAACAAAGAGTAGGCTGGCTTCCCTCTCTAGCTAGTCAATGGCATTCGTAATTGGCAAAGAGGGGAGAAAAGTTGCCAGCACTGAGCAGATTGCTCCTTTGGCACTGTGCTGACAACTGGCACTTCAGAAATATCATCACTCGCTGTGGATTTAATGCACAGCATTTCCTTCCAAAGCGAGGCTGAGCCTTCTGCTACCTTTGTGCTTTCAGCTAGTGCGTGTTCAGACAATATCTTCACCTTTCCATCTACAGCACACTCTCAGCCACCCTTTCTCCCTGGAAGGGTAGAAACAAAAACCTGGAGTGTCATTAGAACTACAGTTACTGACTTAATAGGTGGGGATAATACCTTTGACTAGTCCTGTGGTACTAAGCGAGGATCCCATCACCTGGTTTATGATCCAATCTAGAGTTGTCCAAGTCAGCTGGGCTCACTTCCACTGGTTTCAGTGAACTGTGTATCCAGTCTTTAGAAAGGCAGCCTGTGATACACAGAAAAAAATATACAGCAAAAATTCTCAGAAGGTAACATCCAGATATCAGGTCTACATACCCCAGCTTTCAATGGCCTGTATAAATAGCTGCGCTGTCAGGCTGCTTCTCTACCACCCTCACAGGCTTCCTGTGTGGCAAAAGATCCGTATGGGAGCAGGATCATTACCTGCACCTGGAAAAAATTAAGGAGAACTATTAAGTTGCAATAAAAGACCTGTAAGTCAAGATGGAATCAGCTGAGCAGTTAGCCCTGAAAGGAGAAAAAGGCAAAAACAACACCATCATGAAACTCCAGGGTAAGAAAAACCATGTACAAACATATTAGAAAAATCATTCCAACAGAGCAGCTCTGAAACTCTGCACCTGAGCTTCTTACATACAGCACAAATATCAGATTAATAGGGACATTTTCTTTTAACAACCAACATGTCCCAAAGGGAATGCACTAATTTAAGGAAATCCAGACTAGGCAGAAAAGATACAGAGGACACTGTCAGCCCACTGGAGCACAAGTGAACTTCAGCACTTTGTACCCCGTGCAGAACTCAATCAGAATCTTTACAGTGCTTGAGTACAGCACTAACAAGCCACTGGTGTCAGCAGCTGATCTACGCCCATGAAGGAGGATTTGCAAGGTGTTCTGTCATCAGCAGCATGACTTCCCATTTAGTTTTCAACTGCGACAAAATTCAAGACCATGAGTAGCTTCAAATTCCTGGGGTAGATAGATCTTCCTATTTCTTTTTCTGAGCCTCACAATCACATATCAATTACTCTTCTGTTCCTTTTCAGATGAAGGAACTCAAAATAGAGCTATGCTCCAACCAGAAACACTATGTGGAGACTGAAAATGCAGCCCAAGAACAGGAGGCCTCCTTCCACCAAAGATGGCTACAGAACCAACCAGTGTGTGCAGAAGCAACTGGAAAAGATGCAGAGCGAACTGTAAACTCCAAAGGGGTAAGTTGAGGTGGCCCTACACACTCCCCACTCCAGCTCACTGCCTCATCACCTCAGAGCTGGACTCAGATCCTTAAGGGTCTCTTCCAACTTGAGATATTCTACAATTACACCTTGTGTGCACCAAGGGCGTTTTGCCTCTGCAAAACACACACTGCACATGCTCAGTTTATACTGGCAGCATCCCCAGACATGTAGCCCATAGCAGACTCGCATGCACCTTTTGAGACAGTCACCTCAAAGTGTGCATTGCTCTCTGCAAAGGATTGTCCTTCTCTCCCTTCTCTGCAGCCACTTTGTGTTATCAAATACAGTCTCTAATATGTGCAGACATGAGCACACAATTTTAAAAATACCCATTAGCTCCCCATTCTTTAGGGTCATGACTGTACTCTTCACCTTGATGTCATTATGGATATTGGACATGTTCCAGTGCAAAGCTTTCCCTTGTTAAATCAAAACGTTTCTGGCACAGAATAGAAGGCTAAGCACAGGAAGATCGTACATGAACTGGGTGATACAGAGGAGGGGGAGATGGGATGGCTGAATCAGCTCTGAACAAACTGCACAGCAGGCATCGTGTCTCAGCAAGCAAAGCACTCGCTTTCTGGGGACATTACCCAAATGTCTCAATGCTCTTCCTCTGTGTTAGCAGCTCAGGAACAGGCACCAAAGCTGGAGTTCACATGTTTGAAGCCACCTGCCATCAATTTATTAGAGCAGAGAAGGGTGTGGGATGGACAGGAGGAAAACATGGGTGTGTTCTCGACACCAGGTGACTCACACAGCTCCCTGCAACAGGGAACAGAGATCTTCCACAAGTCTCTATTACATGTAGAGGTAAATTCTGAAATGGCTAATGGTTGGTACAGATGTGTCTTCACTAATGTTAAAATAGGAGGGGGAAAAAAAGCAACATCCTTTGCTTCCAAGAGGGATGAACTTGAATGGCTAGATCTCTCGAGGGCACCAAAATTGCACAGCACGGACCTCTCTTAGGAAAAAAGCTCACCTCATCCTGACATGGTACTTCAGGCCACTTCTGTATACTCCACAGGGCAGCGGGGAAGACAGGGACCAAAAGTACAAAATGCAAGTACCACCCAATTCCTAGTGCCTCTCCTCCTTCCCCTGGGGTTAAAAACAAGGGGTTGCACACCACTGCCTATCAAAGGTGCCTACATACTATAGCATTTCTACCTTCTTTCCTAGCAAGGTTTTGAAAGGTGAAGATGCTGCTACAGGAACACAGCTTCAATCTCCTATTTTCTTACAGAGTATCTTGCCAAGAGCTGCCCACTGAAATAAATAAATCACTGTAGTTCTGATTAAAGCAATTGCTGAGATATCCAGATGTGGCCTGCCTAGAAAAAAGACTAGACAGGAAAAAAAGTGCAGTGATCTGCAGATAAAAGAATTATCTGTGTGTCAGACCCAAAAACTTGAAAATATACTTCTCAAGTATACCTGGAATGACAGAAAGGCATCCTACACCTCTTGAAAAGGATCTGCACTAACACAGATTTGGGATTTTTCAAGTCATGGAGAGAAGGTGCGGTCTGGGCTGTCTCTTGCAAATAATAGCTTTTACTCAGTCTCAATAAAAACTATGATATGGCAAAACACTTGAATTTGTTTGCAGGGAGACAGCAAAATGGAGTGTTTATGGTTGCTGCTCAAGCATAAGATGCCAGATGTAGCAAGGTGCTGCAACAGGAGCGAAAAGGAACACAGAAAGAGCAAACTCAAAGAAGCTGGGAGGCAAAAGCAGCTCCTGTGGCAGCACAGCAGGGTACAGTCTGCAGGACATGAGACCATTGGCTGTGGGAGAATTACTCCAGACCTAGGAGGGCTGACCCACAGGGAACGCCTTGAACCAGACAATGTTAACAATGCCAATGTACAATTTTGATGCTATAATCTAAAAATAAATGGTGATAAACACTGCTGCTGTTTCTTTTCTAGTTATAATTTTGTCCAGGAGCTAGAGTTAAACACTGCTGTCAACCAAACAGCCTACTGTTGTTCACCAAACCCTGCTTGGACAACTGGAACAAATCCATTTAGGCACAGAACCTTTGAAAAGCAGGCTAACAGGGCGCAGATGCTGCCAGATGTCACACACTTTACACTGGGCTCTGAAGGTGGTCGTTTAGAGGCTAATCCTGGGGGCCTGCTGGCCTGAGCACTCAGGCACCTACCTGCTTCACCACAGATCTCCTCAGGCAGTCAGCATCAAGGTCATCATTACCTAGAAAGCCAGTATGCAAAAAAGACTACAGGCTGCACACAGTTGGAGCAGTTTTCCTTCCGTCTCAGTCTATATTGTGACCATTGCACGCATTCTGCATAAAGTTAAAGCAGGTGCTGGCGAGGGGGACACAGCATTAAGTGGTTAAAAAAAGCAGGACATTGAGATACATTGTCTTTCCTTGCTTAAAAATCCCAAATTTGCAGTTAGAAGAACTCACCAACGATCTAAATAATCTTAAGGTAATGTTCTGATAATTCAAGAATATTACTGATGAAAGCCAATTTTGACAAATGACTGATGTAGATGGCAGTTCCAGACAAACAGGGAACACAGAGGAATAATGACATGTTGCATGTTCCTTTTACACACAGAATAATGGAATGCTTTAGGTGGGAAAGGACCTCTAAAGGTCATCTGGTCCAACTCCCCTGCAGGGAGCAGGAACATCTGCAACTAGAGCAGGGTGCTCAGAGCCCCATCCAACCTCCCCTGCAATGGTGCCAGGGATGGGGCAGACACCACCTCTCTGGGCAGCCTGGGCCAGGGGCTCACCACCCTCAGTGTAAAAAATGTCTTCCTTCTCTCAAGTCTAAATCTCCACTCTTTTAGTTTAAACCCATCACCTCTTGTCCAGTCACAACAGGCCCTGCTAAAAAGTACATACCCATCTTTCTGACAGGCCCCTTGAAGTACTGAAAGGCTGCAATAAGGTCTCCCCAGAGCCAACATCAGTCATGATAGGACACTGTGCTGGGAACTGCTCTATTTTCAAGTACTGGGGTGAACAATACACACCTAGAATGCCTCAAGTTAAGTATTTTCATCCTGTTTGTATATAGAACAGCCTACTTCCAAAAGACCTTTCTGACTAGCTGCTACCCATCCCACAAGCATTCACTGCCTAAGGATGCCCCAGCTCCATTTTTTTCATACATATTTTAAGGTCAGGCTGCATTTGAACTACTTTCGCCAAGTTCAGTCTTCTCTCAAGAACACTGGGATCCTTTCTAGATTAGCACAGCACAATTGCACCTGCAATACAGCAGGAACAATGGTGGAAAATTCTCTGGAAAGCTTCAGTGGAGACAAGGCCTTAGCTTTTAATGCTTAAAAGCTCTGCAGAGTTCCTCATTTAGATACTTTTGCTCCATCTGGTGAAAATCATTTTGTAAACATAAACCCATACTTAAAATGGAATTTCATTCCTGTTACGTAATTTTACTTGGCCTAGTTGCGTATCTTTAATCTGTGTAGCTGATCTAGTTTCATCGTTAAGCCAATAAGGGCTGCAATGATGACATCTCAGTCACAGAACCATAGTAACATCGATCTTGGAAACCATCAACTCCAGCATCCCTCCCAAACACAAGTTCTTCTACTACACTTTTACCATTCTGATAAATATTTGTTTGATCCATTCCTAAAAAATACTAAGAGCCCTATGTCCTGCCAAGTCAGTCCAACACAGGGCTTGGCTACTTCAAAGGAAGCACTGAGGCTTTTTTCCTCTGTAACCCAGATCTGCTTTGCTATTATCTTCGCTTATGACTTCTGGACCTACCCCACTGGACATAAGAGAACAAATTGTTCTTTCCCTCACAGCAGCAGCCTTTTATCTATTTGAAGACTTACCACATCTTGCCTCAGCTTTCTGTCTTCTCAACAGGCTCAGCAGAAGTCATGTCTTGAAAGTCTCTGATTATTACTGCCACCTTTTTCTCCAAATCATCCACACTTCTCATGTGCAGAGCCCAGGACTGGACAGACTCTTCTGGTGCAGCTCAGCAGAGCAGGATTTCTGTGTGCACGGTACTAGCATTTTTGTACCTATACAGGGACCTCTTCTGCGACAGCAAGACATTACGGACTCCTCCTCAGCTCATGACCCACAGCAGCTCCTCCATCCTTTCCTGCAGCACAGCCAGCTGCCTGACACTTCCCAGTCTTGTGATTTCAAAGTTGAACACACTGAGCCGTAGAGCAGCGCACCTGCTACCAAACCGCAGCCTATTTTTTCCCCATAGAGCTCCCATTTTGAATCCCTACTTCTGTGACTGTGCTTATTCTGCCTTCAAACTTGATCTCATCTTCAAATGCAGTAATTGCATTCTTTATTTCATCATGGATGATTAATGGATCCAGGGTAATTCCCTGTACAACCACTGATACCAAGTACATTTTTCCTCAACCAGTTTTGCAACTCTCACAGAGCGGAATCATTTAGACTGGTTTTCCAGTTTATTATTAGAATATCCTGCAAGCCAGTGTCAGAGGCTCTACTAGAAATCAAGATATATGACATATATCGCTTCTTCCTTATCTGCAAGCCTTGTTATGCTGCCAGAAAAGGAAATTAGATTGGCTCAATTCATTCACAACAAAGCCTTACTGGCTAGCATTCACCTTCTTGTTTCCTTCTAGATGCTTATAAATTGTTTATTTTCCTCTCAGACTCAAAATTAAACACCCTGGTCTATTGCTCCTCGGTGTATCTGGGAGTCACTAATCTCTCCCCATTCCCCTCTTTGTTGTTGTATTTGAGATCACAAAGCCTCCCAGGCAATGCAGTTTGAAGTTTTACGGAAGCCAGGCCATGCAGCCCCTCACCACAAGCAGCTCCTCAAGGGATTAAGAGCAGGGCAAAGTACTGCAAAGGTACTTCTTTCTGTATTCCAGACAGACAGGAGGGGAAGGGCCTACAGCATCTCAATGAGCTTTGGTAGGATCGTTACCATGTGCAGTGGGGTGAGCACCTTCACAGAATCAGAACGTCTTTGGTTGGAAGAGACCTTCAAGATCATCTAGTCCAACCTTTGGCCCAACCCTGCAAGATCCCCACTAAACCATGGTCCACATGCCATTTAAATGCCTCCAGGGATGGCGACTCCACCACTGCCTTGGGCAGACCATTCCAGTGATCGATAATCCTTTCAGGGAAGAAATGTTTCCTAATATCCAGCCTAAACCTCTCCTGCCACAGCCTGCATCCGTTCGCCCTAGTCCTGTCACACGTGGCCAGGGAGAAGAGCCTGTCCCCCCCTCCTTGATCCAACCTCCTGTCAGGTAATTGCAGAGGTACCCCGAGCCTCCTCCAGACTAAACAACCCCAGCTCTCTCAGCCAATCCTCACAGGACTTGAGCAACAAGGCTCAAGAGCACTTTTCTGGACATGCTCCAGCACTTCTATGTCCTTATCATAGTGAGAGGAGCAGAACTGAAGACAATATTCAAGATGTGGCCTCACCAGTGCCGAGTACAGAAGGATCATCATCACCTCCCTATTCCTCCTGGCCACAGTGGAAATTTCTAATACAAGCCAGGATGCCATTGGCCTTCTTCCTTCCACCCTTCAGCCTCCAAGAGGGAGGAAGGTCACAGAGACTCTCACATGGTAGCTCTCCTGCTCTCTGGAAACCACCCTCCAGGTAAGAAGCCCCCACCATCTCCCTCCAGCTCCTCCCAACCTCCTCCCCAGGCCTCCCACTCCCCTCTGCCACCCCCCACCTCATGAGGCCTCCCACCAACCTGCTCCTCCAGCAGCGCTTCGAGCCCCACCCCCCAACCCTGAGTCTCCACGGACACCCAGCTCCTGACCCTCCCGAGAGCGGCGGCCAGAGCCGCCCTCACCTCACAAGGCTACAAAGCACCAGAGATGACGAGAACCACCCTCCCCGCCCGGGACAGTTCGGCTCCTTCCCCTCCCGCCGCGCTGAGGGGAACACGGACGAGCGCCTCAGGCACGCACGCGCAACCCCCCGCGGCGGTCCCCGCGCACGCCCCCGCCGCCTTTGTGCGAGGCGCGGGCGGGTCGCGCGCGGTCCTCCCCCCGTCCTCCGCCCACCCGCCGCGCAGGCGCAGAGCGGCCCCCGGCGCGCCCCGGCGCTCCCCCTCCCCTGCGGCGCCAGAGGCTCCGGCGCATGCGCAGTGCGCGGGACGGCCGGCGAGCGGCGCGCAGGCGCAGAGCGCGTTTCCTGGCTCCCTTGTCAGTGCCGGGTTCCCCCCCCCCCTCGGCCTCCGTTGCCGGCCGCTCCCTCTCCCGCCACCCGGAGCGGAGTCGCGTTGACTGACCAGAGTCCGCGAGTCCCGCTCCGCTCCCGCCGCCTCAGGTGAGTTTCTGTACCGGGGGCTGCTGTCCGCGGTGCCGCTGGGCCGGCCCGCCCCCGCCCCGAGAAGGGATGGGGGGGCGGAGGGAGCCTGCAGGCCCGCCGGTGCTGAGGGGATGGCGGCGGGGAGTCACCTCGGCCCCGGGCTGGGGCGAAAGTCGTGTTCGGCCCTGCCGCTGCGCGGGGAGGGGGGAGTGGGTTCGGGGCACCCTTCCGAGGGACCTCTCAGCCCCTTCACCCTGAAGGGCCGGGGCCGCACGGGGGGGATGGATGGGGCCGGGGAGGGAGCAGCCGGGCGGGCCTCGGTGGGGCAGCCCCTGCCTTGCCCCGGCTCCACCGCGGCCTCCGCGGCTGAGCTGTGCACCTGTGTTATCTGCGCGGGGCTGGGCCGCAGCCCGCAATCCATCCCAAACCGGTCGGCTTTATCATGCTAATGGTGTCCTGTGTCAGGAGGCTTTGCCTGTGAGGAGTCACCCTCTTGGGAAAGCTACGCTGAGTGACTTGGGAGTGACAGTAGTAGGAGGCAGTCCTTAATTATAGGCACTTCTCCCAGATGTTTGAAAGTGATGTAGGTGCTCTGAAAATAGGCAGGGATTAAAAAGATCCCTTTCTTTCTCTCTCTCTGACACACACGTGCTATCTCCACTTCTGAGTCTGCGTCCCTGATAGTTGCTTGTCCAGGGATGGCCTCAAATCACATATTTCTCACCCTATTGAGAGATAACAACAGCTGAGTCCTGTACTTCCCAACCTTGATCTTTCAGTCCACGCACTGAAATAACTCCTGCTGTAGAAAGATGCAAGATTTGAGTTTGGGGGTTTTTTTTCCCCTTTTTATTTTTTTTTAATTGAAACTCAGTGACAGTTATTTTGCATTTGAATAAAAAAGTTGCTGCATTAAATACTTGGCTGACAGTTACCCTAGCAGTATTTTCCCTGTGTGAGATTCTGAGATTAGCTATCAGGAAAGCATTGAGGGGTTTACTGTGTATGAATTACATCAAGAATCATAGAGGCAGTTGTGTTTTCTCTAGTGAAATGTGAGCTTGATTTTGTCTATCTGTTGGTAAGGAATAAATCTAACTGGATGATTTCATTAAGGTTTATCTTCCTGAACAAAATAGCACTGCAGCCATCAGATGACAGCAATAATAGTGCTTTTGAAGACTGTTGGTTTTTATGAGTTTGTTACCAAAGCAAAACAGAAAACAGTCACTTGCTACAAGTTCCAGTGCTCAAGAAACTCAGTCAATGGGAAGGAGTGGATCATAGTGTTTGTCTCAGCTGCCCTCGGGAACAGCCTGTAAGTTAGTAAAGTCTCTGAGCTAGAAGTTAGGATGAGATTGTATTGTTTATGTGTAGTGCAAATCTGTGAGAAAACAGCAGGGTTGTATTAGAAAGTGTTTCGAAATAGCTGCGTTCCTTGGGAACGGGAGATTGGCTATTTTTACATTTTATTTCAGAAAGAGTAGAAAAGGCTGAGCATTCCTGGTTGGTAGAACAGCTCTTCAGCTTTTCCTGTATATGGAAATGTACTGCTACTGAATGTTGGCATGTACTAAAGCAAGATCGAGGAAAAAGCAATTTGCACTTGTGTTTTGCTTATATTAACACATGGAATCTCAAATCATGGCTGTCCAAGGTCAAAGGTAACTGGGATTATGTCAACATTTTCACATTAATAAAAAAGTAATTAATTATTTTGCTTAGGACTGTATATATTTAATAGCTTCATTCGATTGGTAGAATGTGGTTATTACAAGAACCATGAAAATCACGCTGGTTAAAATTATGAACTGCACTTAAAAGTCCCTATAGTTAGAAGTTATATTTGAAATCATTTGAAATGTAACTGTAAGTTGTATTTCATTAAAATAGTACTGCTTGATTTCATAAAAAAACAAACAAACAAAGGAAATAGGAAAAAAAAAAATCTGTCCAGTAATTTGCATTGGCAAAAAATCCCGTTTCATCTCCGCCCCGAGATTCACCACTTTTAGCATATTTGTTAAACTAGTGGTGTGATTGTCATTGCTCAGCTCGTAAGAGCGTACTCATCTCTCATTCAGTGCTGAGTTTCTGTTGGACTGCCATTCATTTCCTGTTTGCTTCCAAATTCCTACCTTGTCCTGAAGCCTCCACCCTCTGCTAACATGGCCATACTTGGGTATGTTGTAATTTCAGGCTATAATGGGTGTGGATGTCTTGGAATGACATCACAGAGAGAGATGTATATGTAGGGGTAAAAAGACTTCGATCCACCAACCAAGGTTAAATTACTCTGAGAACGAGTGGAATATATGAAAGAAATTGACAAATCCAAGTTGTATGAATCGAACTATGCACATTTTAATTGTTACAGGTGACCTTGTGGTTTTTTGATGTTCTCTTCCAGCCAATTATGCCGCCCTTGGTTAATACAGGACAGACAATACAATACAATATTTTAAACAGCTCCATATTTGTGGGTCAGTGCACCTCCAATTGCAGATGTTCAGCACTGTCTCTTGTAGCAGTCCTCAGTTAAAGAAAAAGCTGTGTATCTAGCTTTAAAAAAACCAAAACAAATTAAAATGCTTACATACTAGAACAATTCATCTCCTTTTAGTGTTTGAATCTCATGGCAGCAAATGCCTAACTGTAAAACAGTTTAGTGCTTGAATTAATTTGAAGAAGTTAGTAATTAGCTAATTACTACTAATAATATTTCCCTGGGATACATATAAATGTCTTTATCAACTAATACATTAGCAGATTACAGTTACATATCAATGCTCTGGACACACCAATTTAACCTCCTGAAAAAGGAAGAGGCAAAGATTTTGTTGTAGTGCTGCCTGTGAGCCTCGGATACATGTCCTGGTGTTGAATCAATTCACTGAGCTGTGTCCCTAGATTTTTTATTTTTATCTTTAATGCCCTAAGTATTCTATTTCCATACTAAACCTATCAGGTTCGTTAGGTTTCCTAAGAACCTGAATTGCAAAGGCATCTCTTAGCAGCCTTAACTTATTTACTGTGTAAGTTGTGATCTTCTGTAAGTAAATCGTAGTACTGGATTGAAACAACCTTGGTAAATTGAAGGCTGTTTTTTTCTTAATAATTATCTAATTTTGAAGTGTTTTGTTTTCAATTTTACACCTTTCAGCTTTTTCAATTTTTACAACATAGGAATAACTTTAACTCGGAATGTCTCTACATCAGTTTTTACTAGAGCCAATTACCTGCCATGCATGGAACAGAGACCGTACTCGTAAGTAATACATTAATTTGAATTTTTAGTTCTTTCTCAATTGCTGTTTTCTCTTTGCTGTCAGTTTGTGATCGTGTAATTTTCTGCATTGCGTTTAGGGAAAGTATGGTCAAATACGTAGTGCTACAAGTGAATTGTTCCACTTAAGATCCAAGAAGCACACATCTTCTAGATTGGAACCTTTCTAAACCCATTACTGGAACTCTGGCATATGAGCAAATCTTGTCTTGCTGGTGTTCCAGAAAGCTTTGCATCTTGGGCTGCACCTCATGGGAATGATCTGGCCTTTCCCCTCTTTCACCCTCTGTTTCCATACCCCAAAGCAGCCCTTTCTTTTAAGAGCCTGGTGTTCCTCTATACTGTGGACTGTTCCTAATGTATTGTCTTTCTGTGCACTATATTCAAGACCCTGTTCCAACTATAATTCTTCCAGTTTATCCAGGGATGTTGACCCATTGTTTGCAAAACCCATGTAATGCTCTGAAATTTGAGAAAACAGGTTTTGGATTGGAAAGTCTTTCCAAGTAAAACATTTGGTATTAAAAAGCCTTTTGTACCATTGGATTCTTTTATTTCTTCTTCAAGAGATTGCCATTAGCCCTAATAACCATGAAGTCCACATCTACAAGAAGAGTGGGAACCAATGGGTAAAGGCTCATGAGCTGAAGGAACACAATGGACATATCACAGGTAAGAGAAGACTGCTGTGCCAGACATGAAGTTTTTCCCCCACCTCCCTCTTTTCCCCAGTTGAGAATCTGAACAAGAAATCTGCAAGTGTCAAGTAAATAGATCTTTTTAAAGGTTGGCCTTCCCACTTACAAGGTGCTTTGTGCAGCATCTTCTGGCCTGTGTGCAATGAATGTTAGGAGGACAAGCCCTATTTCATCTCCAGACATCTCAGTAGAGTAACTGAACCTTTCTTTCGTATCTGTTGCTTAATTTTCATCCATAATGACATAAGGAGAATAAATGTTCAGCCTGCTGAAGTACTCTGATTGTGTCACAAGCTCTCCTGGTGATACACGCTGCTCCCTTTCAAGTGCTAGCATTAAAGCTTCATTAACTCTACAACTGTTGCGTTGGTTTGTGGGTTTCCAACAGCAATAAATATCCTTTTTTAGGGACTGTACAAAGACTTGAAGTGGTCAGGCCTGGATTTATGACAGACCATCAGTGAGCACATTTTACTGCAGGCCCAGAGCATCTGTAGATGCGCAATGAAAATGTAAGAAGAGCTGCCACGATGAGTCACAAGGTGTTATTTTTAAAATGTGGTAGTCTTTTATATTACTTTTTTTTTTTTCCCCATGGTGATATTTTTATAAGGGCTTTATTCTCTGAGGAAATTAAAGTAATTAATACAAGCATTTGCCCAAACCAGCAGTATCCCTTATTCTTAGCTCACTAATGGGCAGAAGTATCTGCCCAACAGCATTTTGCAGGGACTTTATTCAATTTATCTGAATCTTGCTGTCAGAGAGCACAACTGTACGTGCTCTTTCGTGAAGAGTCATTTGGGCTGCATTTACAAATGACATGCTGTTCCCCAGAGACGTTTCTCTGCATTTCACTTGTACCTGTTAGTGTTAGAAGCCAAATATTCATGACTTGGGAGAAGAGCTCTCCCTGCTTTCCTGTATACCATATACCTTTGGAATACTAAATGCTGTGGTTGTCGTACAGAGTAGACTTAAACTGTGGTTAGACACAGGAGATGGACTGATCAAACCGCTTGTTGCCTGACAGGAGCGATTCAGCTGCTGCCACTCCAGCTTCTGATCACAAGGGACAGAGTTCCTTATCTTGCCTTCTGTGTCTTGATTCTGAGATTTGTGGTGAGCTGCTTCTGCTCACTTACAGGAAGAGCGTTATGCGCTCTTTTTGCTGGGTTAGTTTTCTGCTAAGCTAAAAGGCTTAACTTGCTGTGGGTCAGAAGAACACTGGAGGTGGGAAGCAAGCGATGTAGAGAGACAGAATGGTCCCCCTTTTAAAAGCACCACAAGATTGACTCATGTAACTGTGCTTTCAGGCTACCAACCTCTTCAAAACCAGAGCTTTTTAACCACAAGCCTATTTTGAAGTAGAACATATTGAACAATATGGTAAAATTAGTAAAAATTATTTCCAAATCTTTTATCCCTTTTTCAGTTTCTGTGCTTAAGGAATGTCTTTAATTCTGAATGCAGTTAGGGAAAACCTTTAAAATACAGTTTGGTGGCAGGAGAGTTCAGGATCACACTCTGCATCTCAAAGGAGGATGCTAAAGAAAAGATGAAAAACAATGTTGTTGTAAGACTTTCTAGTTGAGAACATCCTGCATTGCATAGGAGGGGAAAGAAGCAATGGCAGGCCTATGAAAGACTTCATTTTATTCTTTGAATTTGTTGGTTTTGCTTGGTAAACGCTTCTTTCTCATGGCACAGCTTAAGCAGGCTTCAAAAACATGTAAGGATTATATCAGTACATAAAGACTGGTAGCTTCTAAACAAAAGAAACCCACCCTGCTATCAAAACTTCTAGATCATGACTGTGGTCTGGCAGCAAGCAGCTATGTCAGAGGTTTGTGCATAGTTTCAGAATTGCTGGGTTTCAGCTGTTGAATCGGGTCCCTTGCAGAAGGTAGTGGTTTGAGTGGTGCTGGGACAGGCCTTAGCCAGTCTGAAGAGCTCCATCTGTTGGCCATCCCTCAGAGTGGGCTTTCTTAGCTGGCACATTCTCTGGGGAATCGGGGAAAATCGGGATTTGCAATTTTGATGAAAGCGAGAGGGCCAAGCCAGTATCCCTGACAGTTTAAAACAGTACCTGGAGAAAAGTGAACGAGGGGAATGCTAACATGACAGGAGGAACTGTCTCTGTGGTAGAAGGCTGGGAGACTGTCCCTGTTTTGGCTTATGGTAAAGCAAAGAGTATATAAAGGGGAAAAAAATTAATTGGTGTGAACTCTAAATTGCAGGTATTGACTGGGCTCCCAAAAGCGATCGCATCGTCACTTGTGGTGCAGACCGTAACGCTTACGTCTGGAGTCAGAAAGACGGCGTGTGGAAACCAACCCTTGTGATCCTGAGAATTAATCGTGCAGCCACCTTTGTGAAATGGTCTCCCTTGGAGAATAAATTTGCTGTGGGAAGTGGAGCTCGACTTATATCTGTGTGCTACTTTGAATCCGAAAATGACTGGTGAGCTGTTTCATTTCCATTAATACCATTAATGTCTGTATGGGAAAGCTAAAGGCTGGATTTTAATAGTGGTAACTAGGTTACTATTCTCTTATTTCCTAAAATCTTCAGGAAATGTAGAGGGATAGGCCTCATCAGTTCCTTCATGGACTTTTTACATCTCAGAGAGAGGATTCCCTCTTTACAACTTTACTCTGTTGTAGCACCTGAAGGCCTTAGATGCTACTGGACTATTTTGGGGTTGTACATGTCGCTGTGGGAGTGTTCCAGCTGATTGCCCTAAACACACATAGCCTTTCTAAAAGTGCAAGGATTTCTGCAGAGTAAAAATTCCTTCACCGCAACTGTATGGTTGAAAAAAGAAAAATGTTTCCTCCCTCCACCTCCTTCCAGAATGAATGAAGAAAGCTTGACTTGACTCTTTCTTCATAATAGATTATTTTGGGTCATTTCTTGTCATTTAAGAATTCAAATCTGTCATTTTTAGGGTGGTCTATTAGAAGATGTTCAAACTTGTTGTCTACCTCTTCTGTATTATGACAAATTCACATCACAGTTCTAGATTTCAGACAGGACTCACAAATATTTCCACCATTAACATAGTTTTTTCTCTTTGGCGTCTAAACTTAGTGCTTCTTTAATGAAGCTACATGAGTAGCTGTACTTGGAGCTACATTTACCATATCATCTGGAAGTGACATCAGTATGTTGAGTATCTATTACTTTGGGTTGCATAAACATGCAGGTATCTGTGCCCACCATCCTGTGTGCATACTTTCATGGGGAGATGGTAAACAATGAGACCATCTGAAAATTACATTTAAAAGACTGGTTTGGACTTTTATGCTTTCTCACATATTCAGTTATTAATATTTCCTTTGCCTCACATGTCTGCAGAAGAATCAAAACCCCATTATGGTGAAGGCAGATAATTTAAGGCAATCTTTAAAACTGCTTGTGCCTGATGGAAGTAAATTCAAAGATAAAGCACCTTCATCCCAAAGGCCACCAAGCGAGTAACAGATTTCATTAGTACTTTGTAAATAGTTCAGACAATCTCTGCTGAGACATATTTAGGCTAACGCTGATGCATTCAACATCAGAAACACTTTGCACAGAACCACAAACTGGTAGAGCTTGATGGGGAGCTCTGGAGATGCTCTGGTGCCACCGCCCTGCTCCAGCCAGCAGGGTCACCCAGAGCAGGGGGCCCAGTGTCCAGGCGGGTTGGGAATCTCTCCAGAGGAGACTCCACAACCTCTCTGGGCAGCCTGGGTCAGACTCCCACACCCTCACACCAAAGAAGTTTCTCCTCCTGATCAGATGGAACCTCCTGGGTTCCAGTTTGTGCCCACTGCCCTTTGTCCTCTTGCTGGGCGACACTGACAAGAGTCTGGCCCCTGCCCTTTAGTTATTGATGAGCATTGCTCAGCTCCCCTCTCAGGCTGCTCTTCTCCAGCTGAACAGCCCCAGGGCTCTCAGCCATTCCTGGCACAGAGATGCTTCAGTCAGATTTCCATTGAGATTTATACCCTGGTCCTATCATTGGCATTTCACCCATCTGCTAGCTGTGTTTTATAGGTACTGTTTTATTAAACAGCAGAAGAGTCGATAGGCAAGAGGGATTACTGTAAAACTCATTGGAAGGAGCTTGGGAGGACTTTTACTTGGTGATCTAAGAAAATAGTGCTTCCTAGCAAAATATCACAGCTCTTCTTCATAGGATATAAGAGACCAGGCAATTACTGTGCAAAAATCACACTAAGGAGTTCTGGCTGAGACATAGAACTTAGATGGGGAATAGGACTCGGGTGAAGAGATATATATTGAACATGAGTTTGTTCATAGCATTTAAAATTTTAATTAAGATAACTATTATATAAAGTTCACAGACTGTACAGGGGAATGTGAAAGATTTGGGCACAATGTGTTTTTTTTGCAAATCTGATGTGTTTAGTCATTGGCAAGGGCTGATCTTTTTGAGGAGTACTTGATGAATCTGGGGGAGTCTGGTCAACTTCTTTTTTTAATTTTTAATTTAGGTGGGTGAGCAAACACATTAAGAAGCCCATTCGTTCCACTGTCCTTAGCCTGGACTGGCACCCCAACAATGTTTTGCTGGCTGCGGGATCCTGTGACTTCAAGTGCAGGTGAGAGACAATAAAGCGTCTGTAAGTCAATTTGAATTACTGGCTCAAGTAAGCCAGTAACATGAGCCTGTTGATCACACATTTGCTGTCAGAGTAGAAGATAGCTTATTGCATATTGTTGTTGTTACCAAAATAAAATAGCCAGCTTGAGAAAGGAAACTTTGGCTTTGGTGCTGCCGCGTGTCAAGTTTGGACTACTAACGTCAATCTGCCGAGGGACGCCTGAATTTTGTGAACTGCTGGGTTTCTTTAGTAGCAATTCTCAGACATAGTGCTACTATGCAGGCACTTGTCATTAGGCTGAAATTAGAGTAGCAGGTGCTATCCTGTAGGACACAAACACTGCCTGTTGGAGTTTAAACAGCAATATCCTAACGGTGCACTTCCAAAATTCAGAGTAACTTGGCGCTTCCAAAGGCAGCATTTCATCTTTTTCTTCCCGAATCCCCGTGCTGGCCTGAGGGTTCTTGCAGCCCTGTAGTGAGCAGGGTGAAGAAACTGACCCATGTGAAACTCAACATAACAAAACACATTTTTGAGGAGCATTAAAAAGAAAAGGCTGGTAAAACCAGCTTGGCATGTGGGCTGGATGGGGTGGTCTTACAGACTGGTTGCGAAATCACAGCGTGAGGGATATCGGTCCTGCTGGTTGTTCTGTGGTGAGTGACTGCAGGAGGGTCTGTGTGAGCAACTGTCTGCAGGGTCCTTGACTTTAATTCGTATTTTACTTCATCAGTTGTACCTTGAATAATAATGAAAGCTTCTTTTCTTAAATTCTTTATGGAATAGTGTAGTTTTTAAGCTTCAAGTGTATACTAAAAATGACTAAGGAGTGGGAAGAGGAGGTGGGACCGACTATTACATCCCTTATTTCAGAATGAAACTCATGCATCTAAATTCTATCCTTTGATACCTTTTGGTGTAAGGAGAGACATTAAATGGAAGCCAGGAGGAGGAGGATTGTCTCCTCTTTCCTGCCTTATCTCCAGTTTTCAATAGATAAACCATAAATGTTCACCTCCTTTCACCAAAAAAAGTGATGTAAAATGTACTCAGTGATCTTCCAGAAGCAGCTGCTTTTCACACATGGAAATTTTTTCCTGTGTGTTTATAAAGCATCACAGGACTTTGACATTAGGGCAGCTGATATATACACACAGACAGACCCACACACACAGACCCACACACATATCTGTTAATTTGTACTTCAGCTCTTTTGTCTCTAGGCTTTCTTCAGTGCTTGTTATTGCATCTCTGATTATCTCCTCTTTCCTGTTTTGGTTGAGAGATTAGATTCATATAATTTTCTGTTCAGTGTGATTTTTGGTTTTGGAAGAAAGTGAAGGTGTCATTCAGTCATTTCCTAGGAGCATTCTGTAGCAGACCTGCAGATTCTTTTCTTTGCCCTCAGAAAACTCATTCTGTCCTGCATATTATTTCTCTGAAAATAGGATATATTTTGAAAAAAAAACCAAAACATCATGGATCTTGGTTTAAAATAATTGGGAAACTTTCTTCTTTTCATTAAGGTACTTTAAGTTGACTCATGTAATATTTTTTTCTGCTTTTATCATAGAAATTTCCATATAAAAACATTTTTAAAAAGGAAAAATAGTGGAGATTGGTACTGCATTTATGTTTCTATTTCTTCCCCAACCGTGAAACAATATTCTCTTTGGTAAATGATGAATAGAGATCTCTAGAATTCCAGTTCTAGGGCATGTTCAGTTACATATTAAAGACAGTAAAGATATCTGGGCCTGAAATATGTGTCTGTTCTGATAGGTGGTTCTGAAGAAAATGAAATGGATCTGGCAGAGCCACTGCCAGCTGATAAGCAGCTAAGTGGGAGACAGTTTGGAAAAAGAATGGAGGGCAGGAGAGGCTCCAAGTTGATAGGTATTCAGCAGAGGTTTTTTGGTGGCTGGCCTGGGTGAGCTTCTCTTTAGAACTATATATATAGCTAACGGCACCGCATAGGTGTGCATTTTATATTCTTGCTGGAACAATGTTGCTGTGAATGAAAGTCATTTCCCAATGTTCTTTGAAGGCTGGGGCCTTCAAGCTGAGGTGATTTCAGTTTTAAAAGAGATGAAGACTTCAGTAAGGGAAAAAGACCAAAATTTTTTTTTTTTTTTTAATATATTTTTTTTTAACCAGCAGTTATCTTCAAGGTCTTGCACTGCTTAGGAATCATTTTTCTGTCTTGTGTCAAAGGCTGTTGCTTTAAACATCTTGTCCTATTTCCATACATTAAGAGAGCTGTCCTTTTAGACGTCTCTATAAAATTAAGTTTGGTGAAGGATTATCATTAGATTATATTTAAACTGATAGAGCCAAATATAAAATCACACTTAATTCTCTGAAAATCTGTACCTACTACAGCTGCAGTTAAACCCTTTTTGTTCCAAATGATCAGCTTTATTTGAATAAGCTGAATACGGGTACCTTTTGAAGTGCATACCCCACACATGTAAAACATTTAAGACAGAGAGGGGGAGCAGAATTTCCTTAAACTCACTATAAATGAATTCCTTTTTGTGTTTGATTGCAACCATGAATATTTGATCACCATTTTTCGCTTGTACAGAAATATTTCTCGGGCAGTAGTATGGCATAGCTCGCTTGCTCCTCCTGTTCAATGGACTCTAATCCTATGTTTATGACGTCCCAGTAACTACCATGGTAACAGTCAAGAACACCATATTGTGGCATGTCTGAATCATGCAGAAGGAATTTGATGAAAGGGGGAGGCTTTCTATTTAAACATATCTTGGAAATTGTAGTGCTGGGAAAAAAAAACCCTATAAAAACATTGTGGTATTTCAGGTTTTCAAGGCATTCTTTCAGTAATGAGCCAGAATAAGGTGGCTCAGAGCCCCATTGCTGGCATTTGAACATCAGTTTTCTTTGAAATCCTGCTAAAAAAGCAAATGTTCTTAAAAAGTGGGTAATTTTGTAGGTGTTTGTATTAGCTTCTAATTACACAGTGCGATTCGTGGTTTTCCTCTGACAGAAGAATTGACTCTCAGAGTCATTAGCACCGCAAGAGGATGAAAGGGAGATCTTAGCACGGGGGAAAATGCAATGACAATGTCTGTTTTTGTGCCATCTTCTGGAAAAAAAAGAAGGAGAGGCACAAGAATGGCATTTATGAGAAACCTATAAGCGTTACACCCTTTGTACTGGTGCTTTCTCTCCTTACACCAAGCTTTCCAGGCACTAGTGCCTTCTTTAAAGATACTGTAACATTTGATTTGGGTAGAATTAGAATGCAGCCATGTGCTTCCAGTGTGAAATCTATCTGCAGCTCCCAGAAGGTTTTTTTTTTCTGCCTTAGTTCACACCAAAATCTTTTATTTGCAGGGTATTTTCTGCTTACATTAAGGAAGTGGATGAAAAACCAGCCAGTACCCCATGGGGCTCCAAAATGCCTTTTGGACAGCTGATGTCAGAATTTGGGGGTGCTGGAAGTGGCGGCTGGGTGCATAGTGTCAGTTTTTCTGCCAGCGGTAACCGCCTAGCCTGGGTCAGTCACGACAGCACTGTGTCAGTTGCTGATGCCTCGAAAAACATGATGTAAGTACACTCGTTCTGCTAGGTATTAGCTGGTTGGCATCAAAGGGATGGAGACAAAGAGCTGGGACTGCTGCTTCCAGTTTTGACAACTTTACTGTAGATTCCAGGAGTCTCTTTGAGGTTTATATAAATAAGGAAGATTCTTAGACAATCCAGTCTGAAATTCTGAATTTCTTGTTAGGATTCTTCAGTGAGGGTATAGCCAATTTACTCTGGGGGAGAAAAGAAGCATTGGGGGGAAAAAAAAATATGGTTTGCTTTAGAGATTTGGGAAACAATATTTCCTTGTAAATAGGTTCAAGAGAATCCAGAAATATACTCACTCCATAACTACTAAGACCTGATGCCCAACCAGGAAAACAAGTGTTCCTTTCATGAAATGTTCATTCCAACTGCTGTCCTTAAGACACTGCTGCTGCAAGGGTTCAACTTAACACCTTCCAACCCAGCAACGTATTTTATTTACAGTTCCTCCTTCTGCTCCTTACATTCACCTGAGTAACATTTCAGTGTCTGTGGCTTTCTACCCAAGAAAGAGGAGGTTCCCCATTCAATTTGGTAGCAGAGATCTCTGGTGGCTCATCCAGGCATTGCTGTGCTTCAATTTTATTTATGGTTCTGAGGGCTACAGCTGTATTGGTTCCTGGCTGGGGTTATTGTTAGGTGTGAAGTGTTCTAGAATGCTTTTCTCATTTCTTATAAAATCACAGAATTTGACTTAATTTAGTATACAGCCTTTTTTCTTCTGAAAAGATGATGCAAAACTCTAAAACTTCAAGTGGTTTTTTTTTATATGCAAATGAAATTAACAGCTCCATCACTCTGAAGCTTTTTGAGGGTATCCTTTTCAACTCTTGCCACTGTTTGCACACAATACTAGAGAATGTCAGCCTGTCTCCTAGAACACTTCCTGTTTGTTACAGCTCTTCCAGGACTCGTTGTCATGAGTAAAACTTTTTACAACAAATTACAACCTTCTGGTGTCACCTCAGGACAGCTGAGCTACACTAACTTCTTTTCCAATAACGCTTGCGGGGGAACGGTCTCTATTTTTTTGTTAGAGCCAAAGATGAGAGGTTTCCATGAAGTCCTCTAACAAATGTTCTTGTGTTCAGGGTTTCGCAGCTGAAAACAGAGTTCCTCCCACTCCTGAGTGTGTCGTTTGTCTCTGAGAACAGTGTGGTGGCAGCTGTAAGTGTCTATTATTTTCTCCTCGTAGAGTGTTGTGGTGTTGTGGAGAGGGAGAAACACCCTTAGCTATAGTTAGTAAAAAGCAAGCTCTTCCGTAGCGTCACTCTTTGTGTTTCTGCAACTAACAGCAGCAGAAAAACGAAACGGTGATGATACTGGTGGTGTTTCCTGATGTACTTTCACAATGTTTGGTTGCAGGGCCACGACTGCTGCCCGATGCTCTTTAACTGTGATGACCGTGGCTTGCTGACCTTCGTTTCCAAACTAGACATTCCAAAACAGAGCATCCAGCGCAATATTTCCGCTATGGAACGCTTCCGAAACATGGATAAAAGAGCCACTACAGAAGATCGTAACACTACCCTGGAGACACTGCACCAAAACAGTATAACGTGAGTGTCTTGGCTGCTGATACGAGGGGAAGGAATGCTCTCCGTGGCACTTTGGGTTCCCGGGGTGTACTGTGAACCTGTGTGAGCTCAGATTTGCTGTCCCAGATGGGTTTAACTGGTATCCCGTTTCATTTTAGTCTTTCACTAACAACTGTCTATTTCTGGGACTTTTATGGAAGCTGGTAAGGTTACTCATTAACACGGCCTGCATACTCCTGCTGTTTGCTCATGTTTCTGTAACTTGAGCACAGTTTATCTTACCAACTACGTGGCTGGTTCCCAAGAAGGTGGTGCAAAAACCTAGTCAGCAAAATTCATCCAAAATAAAAGTTCACATACCAGCTTCCCATGCAGATGTTATTTCCACGTGTATTTATTTATCAAAATGATTGATTCAGGTTAATAGAGTAAAATATCCTTGCCTTTAAAAAAGTATGTGAGCTGAGAGGTTGTTGACCTTTCTGAAGGAAGCAATTTGTTGTTATTCAAGGAAAATGTTTAGGCTACAGCCACCGGGTGATGTAAGAGCTTTCACCATCCTTTTTCTTTGCCTATTTTTCTGAAGCATTGTACCAAAAATCTAGCATAAGCTCTGCTATATTCACGTCTCCCTTTGAGAGAGTAGGAGTTGAATTCAGCCCAGATTCCCCAGCTTTTTTGGCTCTCTGGAATGGGTGTCTGTGTTACAGCTACCACTCTCTGTTTTCAGCCAAGTGTCTATTTATGAGATAGACAAACGAGATTGTCGTAAATTCTGCACCACTGGCATTGATGGAGCAATGACCATCTGGGATTTCAAGGTAGGCTTTTACTACCATGTTTATGTGAGCTGAGTGCAGTGCTGGGGGGTTATTTTCATCTCGGGGGCTCAGCCCTCATGCAGGTTTTATTAGCAGTAGGAAATCCAGACTGGAATATTCAAGACCATTAGTGAACTCCATAAGGAGGACAGATCCAAGATTCAGCATAAATGCAGATACACTTTGCTTAGCAGATGGTGCTAATCTAGACTTTGTTTTTTAATGGAACCATTTAATGTGCCCATAGGAATGGATCCCGATAATTCTTTTCCTTCTCTGACCTCTACCTCAGCCACAGTAGAGCTGGAATGAATGATCATTGTCAGGACATGACCCACTGCCTCTGCTTGCTCCCATCCCTTTGGACTCTGCTCAGTGTCTTTCTGCAGAACCTGGTCCTACCCTCTCATCATTAATTTACCAAAGTATTAAAAAGTTGCCTCAAACAGATACAAAATACAATCAGCACTTTAAGTGTGACCCGAAAAGGATTTCATAATGCAAGGGCTTGCTTTGCAGAGGACTGGCCAACAGAGGTCTCTGCTGGCCAGCCCAAGCTGCTGAGAGCTGGCCACTGCCTTTAGGGAAGAGGAAAGGCTGAGAGCCCTGGGGCTGTTCAGATGCAGAAGGGAAGACTGAGTGAGGAGCTGAGCGATGCTGGTCAACAGCTAAGGGCCCACTGGGGGCAAGAGGATGGGGCCAGACTCTTGTCAGTGCTGCCCAGCAAGAGGACAAGGGGAAACAGGCACAATCGGGACCCCAGGAGGAGAAACTTCTTTGGTGTGAGGGTGTGGGAGTCTGGCCCAGGCTGCCCAGAGAGGTTGTGGAGTCTCCTCCTCTGGAGAGATTCCCAACCCCCCTGGACCCTGCGCTGCTGGG
>JANIJG010000405.1:15691-46222 GCA_024611175.1 Megaceryle torquata | reverse complement strand
CCCCACTCCCCAGCCAGGCCCCCCCATCTGTGGGCTCACCCGCCACTATGTTTGTCAAGTACAGCACCATCACTAGGTTGCAGAACGCTGCCCAGCATAGTGGGCCTTTCTCCAAAGCTCCTGCTGCACAGCAGGCCCCCCTACCACCCCCACCCTCGGGAAAGCCTCAAATACTGGTGCCCCCCAATGGGGTCATGCCACCTCCCCCCCCTCCCCCACCTCCCCCCACACCAGGCTCAGCCATGGCGCAGCTGAAACCTGCACCTTGTGCCCCCATTGTGCCACCGTTCACCCCGCCGCCACCACCCCCCAAAATCCATCAGGTTCAACCAAATATAAGTCAGGCCACTGCCACCTCCTCATTGCCACCACCACCTCCTCCTGTGCCTGCCCCCCCACCACCTCAGGCACCCCCAAAGCCTGTCATGGCAGCTCTCCCCCCACAGCCTAGTGGGAAGGCAGTGTCACCAGGGCTCCCAAATGTCACCTCTCCTGTGCCAGCTCCCTTACTCCTTGCACCAAAGAAACAACCAAGTGTCACTTCTCCCCAGGTGCCTCCACTGCCCCCTGCCCCTCCTGGTCCCACTCCCCCCCCAACATTCCCAAAGCAGCAGAGCTTCTCTGTGAAGCCTCCCCTATCCCCTCAGTCCCCAGTGCCCTCTGTGGTGAAACAGATAGCTAGCCAGTTCCCACCTCCTCCCACACCACCTGCCACTGAGCCCCAGCCTCTGAAACCCCTTCCACTGAGTGTGGCTCCACAGTCACCTCCAGCAGTGAAGGCAAAGCCCAAATGGCAGCCCACTTCTGCTTCCTCACCAGATTTCCCCCCTCCTCCACCAGAGAGCAGCTTAGTGTTTCCTCCTCCACCTCCTTCCCCAGCTTCCTCTGCAGGTTCTCCCCCCCCTGACAAATCAGGGTCTCCAGTCAAAAAGACCAGTAAGACATCAAGTCCTGGAGGGAAGAAACCACCTCCAACACCTCAGCGAAATTCCAGCATCAAGTCCACCAGCTCTGCAGAGTACCATGAGTCCAAGAGACCTTCAGTGGACCGCCTTGTCAGCAAATTTGCACACCCTCCAGAGTCATCAGGGTCTCCTTCCAAGGAGTCATCGCCTCCTGCAGCCCCTCCAAAGCCAGGAAAGCTCAACCTTTCTGGAGTGAGCCTTCCCATTGTCCTTCCACAAGGAGGGATCCTGGCCAAGGCTCCTGCTCCAGGTGTGTCTGGAAGGGAACCTGTGGTTGAATTCCCTTCACCACCATCTGATTCAGACTTTCCACCACCACCACCTGAAATAGATCTTCCTCTCCCGCCAGTTGAGATCCCATCCGTGTTTTCAGGCAGCACCTCTCCAAAAGTTGCTGTTGTCAATCCCCAGCCTCAGGCGTGGTCAAAACCATCTGTGAAAAAAGCACCACCACCTACACGTCCCAAGCGTAATGACAGCACTCGCCTGACACAGGCAGAGGTCGCAGAGCCACCAGGGTCAGCTTGCCCTCAAGTGCCCACTTCACCCAAGTCCAGCCTTACTGTTCAGCCAGGATTCCTGGCAGACCTCAACCGGACGCTGCAGCGGAAATCCATCACCCGGCATGGCTCCCTTTCCTCTGCGCGGATGTCCAGAACAGAGCCTACGGCCACCATGGACGACATGGCCCTGCCTCCACCTCCACCTGAGCTGCTGGCTGACCAGCAGAAGACAAGCAGCTTTGGGGGCGGTCATATATCCGGCTATGCAACATTACGGAGGGGGCCACCCCCTGCACCTCCCAAAAGGGATCAGAACACCAAGCTGTCACGGGACTGGTAACGAGGACCCAAGGGCTGGTGCTCTACGTGACCTGTGGGCAGCTCTGTGATTGGCCAACCTGTGATCTTGCGCCCTAGGAGAGAATGTGGGGATGTGGATGACAGCCCCATCAAAAGAGGTGATCTCAAACTGTAGCTAAGGCTCAGTCTAAAGACACTCCTCTTTCATGGTTAGGCCAAAAAAGTTGGAGGCTTGGAAGTGTTGATATTTTATTGGGAAAGGTGGGTAGAGAAGAGGTATTGAGTTATCCTTTCAGTTTTGTTTACTCTTCATATGGATTGGACCAAAAGCCTGTTTTCTTATGTTTTCTGCATCTGGGGGGGTGGGGAGGGGAGAATTTTTTGTAGTGTCTGTCCACGTGAGACATGTTTGTGCATGTATTATAACTGTAGGTATATAATATATTGTGATCTATTTTGTTGCAATTATAGAAGATAACCAGAATGTTTTCATAGAACCGTATTTATTGTTTCAGTCACTATATTATCTGGAATTGGACTCAGTGACAAGTCAAATCTTACCACAAATATGAAGATGTAGGGGGCACTTTAAAGAAAGGAAGAAAAAAAAAACAAAAACCACCCCACAAATCTCTTGGCAGTTTGTGGTGAGTAAATGGGGCAGAGCTGAAGGTGTTCTGCTAACTGTACATTGTCCACTGATTGAAAAGTACAAATGCAACATACCAAAACATTCTGGTCATAATACTACTGAAAACAAGTATGTTCTGAGGAAGAAAATAGATTTTATATATAGTGGGCTGGAGTGAAGAAATATATTTATACTATAAAGAGCCTCCCCCTCCCTTCCAAATAGTTTAAAGATATACATTGCTACAAATTATTTCAGAGTTATTTGTCCATGCAGTAAGTATGATAAGTATGTATTATTCCAATGCATTATGCATTCTCACTTTATGGTAGGCTCAGTTATTTGTTTCTGTGGCTCAAGATGAATATATTTGTGTTAACCCCTTCTGAAAGCTGCCAGGACTCCTGCAATTGATGCCGACACCTGCAATCGATACCCACGCTGACGCATCACTTGTACGTGTAGTTCTTTCCCTGAACGAACAGGTAGGTTTCTGTAGAGAGCATTGTGTTCTTGCACAGGCATATACAGTATAGATTCTCATCTCATCTGTGCCTGATAAGATGTATTATCTTTACAAAAACAACTGTCTGGAAACATTTATAGAAAGTATTGTTTGTAATTCATTAGAAATTATCAGGAAACTTTTCCTTCTAGAAAGGAGTGGTAATTTCATGCCACACAGTGGGAATTCTCTCTTTTCTTTGACCCGCCGTAGACTGCAACCAATGCATAAACCTGTTAATTACTAAGTTGCACTTCTAGCAGTCAAGGGAGAAGACTGGAAAAAAAAAAACCTTGAGAGGCAATAACATTTGCTAATAATTTAAGGGCCCATACAAGTAGGAAATAGATTATTGGTTTTGCTTTTTTTTGCTTGTTTATTCAATCACCAGATCAAGTACTAGAGTCCTTTTTTTTTTTTTTTTTTTTTTTTTTTTTTTTTTTTTTTTTTTTTTTTGTGCTTCAGTAGCTTGATTGAACATCTCACCCACATATTCGGTCGTTGTGATAGTGTAGTTCGCGGAAGTGGTCTTCTGTCATGCGTGTTCATTACAGGGTGGTACACAACCTTTGTAAAGTAACTAAAATACTTTGACTGTACCTACCCCATCTTCGATTGTTACAACTTCCCTCATCACAATGGGGATACTGTCAAGGCTCAGATGGCATAGTTTTTCTCCAAAAGGAAATTTTAAAAGTTTTCCTTCTCCTAAAGTATGAAACAAAGGATGTAGCTCAACCTGACAGTATCCTCAAGCATGAAAAGATGATGTAAACTAGCCTCTCAGAGTAATACAGGCTGATAGATTTAATAAATCTTGTGACAGTGTCCCCATTCCTTTTTTTATAAAGTGTTTTTTAAAAAAATCCAAATAATAAAATAAATCTTTGTGAATAATTTATGAATAGGAAAAGAGCTTTGTTAATTAGAGGAGGAAAATGACACATCTATAACTATATAGTTTTAAATAAGTGCATCACGAAAAGAGAAAAATGGTGCTGTCTCTGCTGACCTGTTTCATATGAGTTGGGTTTTCTTTTGGTGTGGCTTTTTTTTTTTTTTAATCTGTTTCAGCACCTTTGGAAATTGTTTTAATATTTCAGGCTAGTTTTTTTGAGCAATAAGAGTATATACCATTGTGTGCATTTTTAAAGCACTGCTATGGAAAGGCACTTTTTTGTATCTTTCAGATTGTTCACAAAGTTTCATTTGTACTATTTTTGTGCTTATAAAGTGTCCTTAAAAGCATTTGCATTGTTGATTTTAATCGTGCTCAGTATAGCTGGCGAATAACTTCCCAGGAAGATTTTTAAGCTATACTGCAATTCATGGGTGCTGTAATTTTCAACATTGGTCCTCCTGCTGCTTTGTACTGTATGCAGCTCCTGGGGCTTGTACCCACCAGTGGAGCAAAAGGTGCACAGATAGGTGTAACTCCCCAACTGTTACTGATGATAGGTATTGTATTGATGACGTGTTCTCCTGTTCCCTGGCAAGATGCATCTGGGCCGATGCAGCGCGTGCTCCTGGATGACAGCAGTCAGGGAATTCTGCTTGCCCCATCTGTTTTTCTTTTCCCCCGAGACATCTCCACTGGTGTGTGTCAGTTCCAGCCCTTTTTATTCTGTTTCGTTCTGTGCGGGTACCTCTGGGCTTTGGGCTCAGCAATGTTTTGAGTGCAATTTCCTCAGAGGCATCTGAGCTTTGTCCTCCTTTTCCTTCACCCAAGGAAAGTTAATTTACCCAGTGAATCCATGCTTACTACTGCAAGGCTGTTACACAGCTTGCTGGGAGACAGAAATTTAACACTTAAGTTTGCAACAAAAAGAAGGAGCATTGGCAAAGGTGGCACCCTGTGTTCCTAGAACTTACTTCCCAAGCCAGTAGCGATACAGAAAAATAGTGTGTGGCTGCAGCTTGTTTTCTCTCAGCTGAGCACTGAAACTTGGCTACAGGGTGGTTTGTACAACCTGGTTGTCCTCTCAGCTTTTGAGACCCCTCATTGTAACTTGCTTTTTCAGTGTATTTACTGATTTTGTGACAGTAAATATTTATACCTTATTTGTAAGTAAGTTCTTTTTCCCCTGTGTGGACTGGTCTCATAATTGCACCATTGTATTATTTAAATCAGAAAACAAAGTGGCCGCATCTCAGACACAAAACAAGAACCTTCCTGCTATAAGCGTGAGCTGTAATCCTTTTGGCACAATTAAAATGAGCATGTGAGAGATGACCTTTCATGCTCTGGGCACAAAGATAGCAGATGCTTTGATCCAAAAATACTAAGAGAATACAGCTGTAGTTGTGTTACATGATGAAGCATATGGCCTTTGACACTTTTGTTAGGGTGGGTGTCAAGGAAAGTCTCTCTGCTGCAGTGGCAGCTGAGAGCATACAGCTGCATTCATTAATCTCTTCCAGATTTGGTCTTCATTTCTCTCTGCCATGCAGTAGTAGTATCCACCTCTGTGAGCAGCAGGGTCCCTCCCACTCAGCCAGGTTTCTCTGAGCCTGCAGCACAGGTGTAGAAGGCAGGGAGCTATTCTTCTCGGATGCTTTCATTGTAATTCAGGTCTCAAGGAGGGAAAACTAGGCTCTTAACACTAATTATTAAAAACAAACAAAACAAAAACAACCCCAAACCATCAGGTTCTAAACAAACCATGTGAAACATGTTTGAGGTGGGGTTTAGTCTTTCCAAACCTGTGGCTGGAGGAGATGAGGCACTAGTCTCACAAGAAAATAATCGTTATTTTCAATGGGAGACAAAAAGTCCTGCTTCACCCTGTGCTGTTGTTTCCTCCTGCAGCAAACCACCACTACATGCTCTGACTTGGTGCATGGTCTCAAAGCCAAAGAGCTCCCCTCCTGAACTTACTCTGCAGTTTCATGCAGGTCAACAGTGACTGACAGATACATCAGGGAAACAAAGTGAAGGTACCTGACCACTTTGGTTTCAGGTCTGGTGGGAGAGGGAGCAGTTTTTTCAACAAGTGCATTTTAAGATTTACTCTTCTGGACTTGCACATTTAAAGTTTTTCTCATTTCTTTTTTTCTGTGCTCTTAGGCAACCAGGTAACTCAAATCAGCTCAGAGATAAAGTGTGGCCAGTTTTCCTCTGAGTTAAATTTATTTTTTCCACAGTTAAAGGAACCAAAAGTGCCATTTCAACAACAGAAGGGCAACAGAGAAATTTTCTGCTTATTACAGAAAACTGCATAGAACTAAGTTGTTTTACTTCAGTGGTACTACTGCAGGTAAATTTGTTTCTTTATCAAAATAAGATTATACATGGGTCTTACTGTGAGTATTACTTCAAATACAGTGATGTTAACATCAGTTGCATTCCAGGAAAGCAGTGTGAATTCCTGACAGAGGGTAGTGAGGATGCAGCCAGAGTATGTATTTTTGGGGGGGGTTGGTCTTCCCCCCCCCCCCCCCCTCAGTGTTAAGGTGTAGATTACATACTTGTTCAAACAGTACTCCTCATTTAGAGTCTTCTTTGGGGGAGGAGATGTTTTCCCAAAGCCCATTATTTGTGACTCCCAAGTGTTGAGTTTTGCATTCCCTGGCACTATCAGGGCAGACACCAAACCAGAGAGGATTTAACACTACAGGGGATAGTTTCTCTCAGTCATTTTTGTAATGTGCTGATGGATTTTAAGCTTTTATTTTGGAATTATAAGTTTGTCTGAAGCCAAGTAACTTTCATTTTTGATTTTTTTTTTTCAATGAAATGCCTGTGAAGACTGATAAAAACCAGCATTATGTTGCAGGGATCAGCACTCACTAATACTGTGATCCAGTGAGTCGCAGGCTTGGTGTAGTTTTGAGGTTTTAAGACACTAAACTGCAAATGAGGTGACAACATGGGCTTATCCCTCACAATTTAAATTAAAGTGATTGCCACCAAGTTGGGAAAACTAGTGTTTTTTGTTTATGGCTATTTGTTGCTCTAAGGCACTCAACAGTGTGAGGACTCAGTGAGCTCTGTCCATTCAGAAGTGTGTATATTTGGTGAGGAGAGACAGAAAAGCTGGAACAACAGGAGGAGGAAGTAGTGCTATATGCACAATCCCCCACAGCAGGAATTTAGTGAGGGAAGTGAAGGAGAAGGAACTTTTAAGTAACAATTTTAGACATACCCTCCCCTTTTATTTAAATACTTAAAAGGTGATGTCTACTAGGAGACTTAGGAATTGAACCAACTGTTCCCTACAGTGAAAAAGTTTACTCCTACCTTTCCCTAGATGCCAAAGATGCATTCAGAGCTTAATTCCAGGTACGCAGCTGTGCTTGCACCAGCTGTTGGGCAAGAAAACAGGGCTGCTGCAGTTAGATGTTGCACAGCTCCTGACTTTAACTAACACTCGTAACTGGGTACACATCTGCAAGGGGCAGGGGCAAAGGGCAGTTTAGCAAAAGAACCTATGCCCAAGGCTCCCTGCTGCTGATTTGGTGCAGCACTAATAAAGCTTGTATTTCTAAAAGGAAAACTAAATGTTACAAGTCATAAATGCACATCTTAGGTTTCCTTCTAGTGGACTGTAGTGGACCAGAAATTAATTGGAGGAGCGGTTTGGTTTAAGGCTTACACTAATTGTTAGCAGCCACGGGTGATATTCTGTATGATACCGGGGATGCAAATGTAAGAGAAAAAAAAAAAGTGTCATTTTAATGATGATTTGTCTGTGCAGCAAATTTGTGCCGAGTGCTGTAAATACATTCATGTTTACTGCTTTAAAAAGACAATTGCACATATTATCTTTCAATGGAATTGCCGCCCCTCTTCTTCCCTTTCTGGAAAAAAATAGAAAAATAATCAAAGCTCTTTTAGACTGATAGCTTCAGGTTGGGGGGAGCTTTGCCATATTATAAATATATATAAATATATGTATAAATATACTTTTTTAAGCATGGGAGAGGACAAAAGAAATACTACATTATAGAGTACCCAATATAGATCATTATACAATGGAATATGCACAATTCAATAAAGATGTAGTTAAATTTAATAATCTGGTTTAATCCTCTGTCTTGACATGTTTTTTGTTTTTTGGGTTTTTTTTTTTTCCTCATGAATTCTGACCTTTTCTTTTGCTCAGGGCATCAGTGGTTCTCCTCTGTAGGGATCAGATATCTGATGGCCTACAGGTTGCCATTTATATGCTCACTCTCAATAAAATTGCTTTTTATTGTTCCTTTGCACAGTTCTTTCCGGTAGGTCAGAGCTGGCTGTACCAGTAACAAGGTGCACACCAATTACAGGTCTAATGAGGACCCAGTGTGAAGGTTCACCTTTTCCATCTGCCTCCTCCCTCAGGCATGCAGAGTCCTGCCCAGCTCTGCTCATGCAAGAACAGCTGATGGCTGGTAAGTGTTGCTGCAGCCCTGTCTCTGGGGTCCACTGTAGGGAATTCTGCTATGTTCCTCTCCTTGATGCTCGCAGGCTGGCCCTGCATCAGTCATCAGCTTTTACAGCAGAAATTTGAGTGGTGATTATAGGACAGGAGTAGTCACATGGAGAGAGGAACTGCTGAAGGGAGCGGGCTGGGGGAAGTGCTGTGCTCAGAACTCCTCTGGGATGGGACTCAGGCGTACAAAAGCAGCTCTCCCTGTCCTTGCCGTGTTGTAAAGTCTGTAGCTAAAGACAAGGAATGTGGCACAGCAGTGGCACACTCACAGAACACAAGGCATGTGTGCTTTGTTCTTTTTATTTAGGGCTTTTAACAAGAGGGTTTAGTACACAGCAACAGTTAATTCCAAGTACAATTAAAAAATTTAAAAATTGGGTTTTGCACTCAAGGGAAGGTGATTCAAATGGCACACACAATAAAACATTACTGGCGGCATACAGCTCCCCAGAGTCCTGCGGGCTTGGTAATGTACAGTGTGCTCGGCACTCATCCACTGCAGCAGCAGCGCTAAAAGCAAAAGCCCAGCGCGCTTCTCCTCTGACTGCACACCGAGGGGGGCAGGGGGTGTATCTGCTTTCAGAAAAAAGTGCATGGATAAAATCAATGTTAGACACTGACAGTTCCAGAGAATTTATAGAAACTACTTGTCCATGCAAGTTGCAGAAGACACTTTTTTCAAATGTGAAAAGAAGCACTTGTTCTTTACAAAAAAAAAAAAAAAATCTCAGACATGTCAGCACTTTACCAAGGCGCTGTAATGGAAATGCATTTGTACACAGCTCTTCCTCATTAGTCAACAGTGGTAGGCTTCTTAGGAGGTTTTAAGAGAAAGGGGAATAAAAGTACTGCACATATCTCTGTGGAGTCACCATTTCAGTTCTCAGCAGGGTCTAGGCTTCCTCTGGACAACAGGCTTCTACTGCCTTTGCTGTTTTTAATGTGTCTTGTACTAAGCAAAAGTGCTAATAAAATTAGTGTGTTTAGAGTACCAAATAAGAAACATTTCCTGCAGGGGCAAGAGACTGCACAAAACACAGGGATGTTTTATTTTTAATGGAAGCAGCAGAACACCCTGGTCTGTGACTTACTCTTTGTAAGAAGTATTTGGCAAACCTTTGCATGGACAGGAGGTTGTGGTCCCACTATTCTTGCAGTTTCAAAATCAAAAGTAGAGGGATAGGACTGTTACTACAACGTGACTGCAGCTACTTCAGGGGAAAAATAAAAGAAAAAAACCCACAAACTGTTCCTTTGCACTATTCTGACCTCTGCATTAATATCATTTTACCCACAAAAGGGGGCAGCACCTAATACTGAGATACCAAACAGAGGGGCAGGTGCACATACCTGTAAGCAGAGTTCATTCTTGAAAGTGGTGCCCCATCAGCTCCAGCCCAGGATCTGCCTGCTCATGCTCAGTTTACATCACCACCTCTCTGAAGATTAGGGTTGTAAATACTTGCCTTAGTAACTGCAACAGCACTGTACCTTTCTCACTGCCTCTGTTGTCAACATGGGAACTGAAGTCTCTGCAGGGGGCTGAAAGGCTGCAGTGCTCAAGTCAGTGACTTTATACTCTCAGTGCAATTACTGCTCCTAGTAAGAGCTACAGCCTCTTCTGTCAGAGTGCAAGAAGTTGCCCTACAGAGAAAATGTTCTGTCCCACTTCGGAGTTTCTGTCCCACTTCGGAGATATGAAGCCCTGTAAAAGCTCCCAGTTTACTAGTGTGCATAATGTCCAATCCTTTCCAGAAAGGAAAATATTTGCAAAAGTTTTGCTTTTGATTTTTGTCTGAAGCCCAGTGCCATAACTAGTAAAAGAGAGAGCTCTTTTCTAGCAGAGAGCAACAGCTGCAGTGCTTGCTAGGAAGTGGTAGAAGTTCCTGGCACAAGCCCAGCATTAAGTCAATCACCAGCAAGCGGAGGTGGGACACAGGGCAGAGGCAGAGCAAGTTTGTAGCAGTGCACAACCCTACTCCACCTGTAGTCAACACTACACTCACAAGAGGCAGGGAGCCTACTGCCAGAAAGGCGCATCAGTCCTGCTGCTGCCTTGCTTTCTTTTCATGATCAACTGCAATAACCTAGATAAAAGTGCCACTTTTCAGAAGCTGCACTGTTGCCAAGGTCAGCTTTGGATGGCACCAAGAAGCATAAGCAAAAAAAAAGAAACTGCCCAGGAGCTGTGAAAGAACAACCTGCTCTAGCAAGAACTAGAGCCTTCCTGCCACCCAGACCTGGGGCAGTGGGACAAGGGAGAGCTGTGGTTCAAACTAGCAGCAGCACTCTCCAGCCACTTTCAGGAACACCCATCTCAACTAATCAAAAGGAGAAGCTGAGTCTCCAGAACACGGTCCCCTTTCTGGTAACACAAAGCAAGCACTGCCATGTACCCCAGGGCCATGCTGCACTTCTTGTCCTCCAGAAAGAGCCCTGGCTTTCCAATGCATCAGTGTCTGCCTGTGTCTCACCAGCTGGGTCAGCAAGTCTTCAGGTATTAAGATCTGGGCATGGACACACACCCCCCATTTTCCTTCTTGCCTTGTCTAGCCCTCTTAGCTCTCTGCTGCAACAGCCAGTAAGAGAACCAAAGACCATGAAACCAGCTTAGAAAATATAAAGGAGTGGGGGAAAAAAAGCAAAAAAGAGCACAAGAAAGGAAGATTGGGGGAAGGGGGGGGGGGGGGGGAAACTAGACATGTGCAACTGCAGTCATCGCTCTGAGGCCAGAAAGAAGGCACCGAAATAATCTGCTTCGGCACTAGCTGGGGACAGACACTCTTGGACCTCCTCTCATACAGGCACAGGGTGGAGAGGCAGCTGTAGTTTGTCCTTGGGACCAGGAGCAATGAAGAAATCGCTGATTCAGCAACCCAAGGCAAAGCACACCACTGGAGCATGCTGACCAATTGCTGTGCACAATAAAAGCAGCTGGCTAGGCTAAGGCAGCTCTCACAAAAGGAGACACAGGCATTTTGGCCATACAGCACTCTTTGGGCTATTCTGGAGTATTTCCTTCCCCCACCTCTCTCATGTATGCACACTGCTGCAGTAACAGCCTGTGATGTGATGCTGAACACCTTCAACTGTGGCAGCAGAACTCAGTGATGGTGTGCACCTATTTGAACTATGGAGGTGTTTTGTGTATGTCTTTCCCTCCCCCTTCTCCACCCCCTTTAAAAGTAAAAATGTAAATTAAAGGGGGGGGGCAGGGGGGAGGCTTTGGGGAAGGAGACAGTACAAGGGACAAAACTGGAAACACGACCCTCACTGACTTCACTAGCATGCAGTCTATTTAACATTAATATACAATGCCTGTTTACCTTGGTCTGGTTTACGACCACTACATCACGTCATCCCCAAACAAGCCACAGAATTAAAAACTGTACAAAATAAAAATACGCATTAAAAAAAAAAAAAAAAGGGCGCAACAGATTTCTTTATACTGGTACTGCATAATAAAGCAAAAAACCCAGGAAGAAGTGACCCAAAAATTCCATCCACAGCAGTTATTGCAGAATAAACAACTCCACATGCTATCAGTAGGGACCATCAGACCACAGCCCGTTCTTTAGGGAACTTCACACATTCCACATTCTAGGTTTTGCAGCCTCATGTTCTGTGCTGAGCTCTGGCAAGCGGTCAGCACTTTCTCGAGGGCCTGCTGCTCTGCTCCTGCAACACCGAAAACTTGCAAGCTGAACAATTCTGTGAATGACGATTAAGGACATGGGTGCTTCATGCGCAGTGAAGTACAGGCCAACCCCCCCCACCCACCTGTCAGATGAATTTACGCACATGCTTTTAATAATTTCACCAATGCCTGACCTCCCAGCTGGAGCTTGGGTGCACAGGGAGAGAGGTTCAGCTTTCATTTAGGGACTCGCTAAGCTGCCGTAATTTGATGTTTTAGAGTACTGTGCGCTCGCTCAAGCTTTACTGCAAACATGTTCAGAACAAGAGAAATCAAGAAAGCACTGATAGGCCTGGAAAACATGGCCATACTGTGAGCACCAAAGTCTTGTGCAAGCATCATCTCCTTGTGCATAAACCTGTAGACCTGCCCTGTGACATGAGAAACACTCAATCCCATGACTGCACCACCCCTGTTCCTAGGCCTGCTCCCAGAGAAATGACAGTCTGCGGGAATAGAACATGGCTGCTTCTGTTATGCTTGCTGTGAGACCAAAGTTTTCACAGATGAAGGTAGACATGTATCTGTTCTGGCTAACATCCCCAAAAAAAAGACACCACTGCCAGCTTCCAGAAGAGGAGAATAGCGTCTTGGCTACATATCTGTGGACTTAGCAGGGAGAAAGTCACTTTTATCCTCGCACCAGTTTCTTAGAAGCTGTATCTTCTGTAGGCTTCACCCAAGCTGGTTTCTTACACACTGTCACAGGCCTTAACTCACTCTTCCACAAGCTCACAGCTAGTGCTCACATTCATCCATAGCCCAGAAACACACATCCCCCCTTTGATTCCTCATTCTTCCCACCATGAGCAGCTATGGCACCTCCCTACCCAGGTTTGCGCAAAACCTGCACCACCATCCTGATAGTGCCACTAATTGCCAAGCAAGGGGTGCAAGTCTAATTGCCTATATTGGTGCCAATACCAACTGTCACAAATGCAGCGGATGCAGCACACTCTTGTGCACTGCCCTGTTTTTATACCTGGGCCTCAGAAGACAGCTCCAGCATTGTCTCACCCTTGGCAAGCTACTGTTGGCACCCCCTGGAACGGGGCCAGATGACAGCCAAGTGAAGTTGTCTGAGAGACTGCCCTGGCCCAAGAGGCTCTCATGATACAGGGGTCAGCTCAATCTGCAGGTAACAGGCCTACACCAGGAGGTTTAATCAGTTCCCTGTTGCTGTGTGACATTTACCCACCGATAACATCTAGTCCTTCTTCAGGGCAGGCTCATACAGCCATCAATTTGCACTGACCTGCTGGGCAGAATCACTGAGCAGCATTTTTAACTGAGACTAGATTAAAAAGCAATCAACACAAGGGGCTACAGAGCCTTTGCTTGGTACTTACTGCACCCTAGATCCACCAGTACAATGCAAAATATCTATTTCTTTATAATAAACAATGAAGAAGGTTGGGGGAAGAGCTAGGACTACTAGTTACTGCTTGGATTTCCATGGGAAACCAGTACACACAACAGCCCTTTTTACTTCCAATAGAGATTTTGGCAACAGACATGAAGACGACAATTGCCATTTTGTCCTGCCTCTCACAGTACATATGCAAATCTAGTCATCAAGTACAAAATAGCCAATTTACAATACCTGATTGGATTTTTAAGATTATATTGTGCATAAGACTAAAGGTGGGGGTAAGTTTCTCTAGTGCAAGCAGGCATGAGGAGATTTGAACCTTAGATCACCGCCCCTAGAGTTTATCTTCAGACCCCAGGGGGACCTGTAAACTTTGTTTCACCTTCATCCTCAACGTCATCTGTGAGCGGTTTAAACCAGCAGCACCCACAGCGAGTAGCTCGCTGCGGAGAGGAGCACATCAGTACAGAACACAAAACAAATCTCTGGCATTCGAAAGATGAGGAAATGGGTAGGGGTCCTCTGGGCTGCAGCCATCTTAATTGTCTAAACTGAAAGGTGAGTGAATGAAAGCCAGCTCTGCATGCCCCTATGTCAGCCTACATGTGCAGAGCAGCTGCAGAAGTGTTTATGCTAAAAATGTATCCAACTGTCTGGAAGTCTGTTACAGGAACAGCTCTGTGCAGAAATCCCAGTGTCTGCTAGCACACAACCGTTCCTCCAGCTGCACAGGACTGTAGAAACAGACGGGGTGTCCACTGGCCAGTAACCCTTCACCGCAAGCATCCAGGACATCCCAAGCGCTAGGCACTGCTGCCAAGGGTAGTACCACAAGGGCACACAGGACTCCTGAGACAGATCCCAAAGCCTATCAGAAGTCAGAATTCAAGTGAAGTATGAACTACTCAATGAGTTTGTTACATCTGAATGGGTCAGCTTCATTCAATGTCAGACGGCTCAGGATAGCCTCTGCTGGCAGCTGGAAGAGCCATTCGTTCAAACAACTCAAATCACTATTGTTTTATAACAAGGGAAAAAAGAAACCAAAACAAAACAAAACCAAAAGAGTGGTTGTTACAATTATCCTTCATTCAGTTATACTGGATGGGTCCCCAGAGGCTGGTGGAGATCTGGGAAGCCCTGACAGCCCCTGCAGCAGGAGATGCAGTGTTCTGTCCTCTAGTCTTCACTCTGAGTAATGCATGATCGACTCCACATAGTTCCCTGGGAAAAGCCCCGTCACTCCATTCATGACCCCCTCATACCAGCCATCATCATTTTTCTTGATGACATAAATGATGGCACCTTCCTGAAACGAGAGCTCATCTTCTTTGTCCTTCGTGTAGTCATAGATAGCCACCACTAGGAAAGAACAGAGCACAACTGTTAGGAGAGGTACAGTGAGGAGGAAAATCAACCTACCCTGTACCAAGTTCTCCACAATCTCAGAGAACTGCAGTGCCTCACCTCTGTGGGCAGAATGACCTGCTGATATGGGCAGTTTCTTCCACCCCCTTGTATAAGAGTTCATGCTTTGAAGCACATGAACCAGGACTACTTACTTTAACACTTCTATTCTTACTATTTCCAGATCCACCAGAGGAAAAGTTTACAAATACATGACAAACTTTTGCTGTGCAATAATACAGGAAGGTGGATACAGCGACCCATGGTTATGACCACTCAGACCTACACTGAGATTCATGTATTGAATGTATGTGCTAAACTAGATCTCTGCACAACCAACAGCAGGAAAAGGTGGAAGGAGAGTAATGAGCTCTTATCAGATCACAGTAAGAATGAGCCAAGGGTTATGTCCCAGACCTCCATCTACCTTAGCTACTACAAATTTCAAATATTATAGATTTCACACTGAAATCTGTAAAATGTGCATGTGCAGAACCAGTAGCTACAAGTATTATTATATATGTAATAGAGGGTATAAAGTGGCAAGGTGGGTAAATCCCAGTTAGGAGGCAGAAAGAAGTAAGGTGGTTCTCTGAAACAAAATGTACTACTACTGTATCAGGACATTTTTCTTACAGCTGCAGAATATTTTACTGAAGGCACAAAAGCTGTTAGGAAGTCAAAGAAATTGGACAAAGCACTGGAAATATTAAAGACAGCATTATCCTGAAATGGCAGAAAATAGATAACTACGTGGTATGTTTTTCCAGCTTCAGTCCTAGCATTATGTGTTCCATACAGAAAATTAGCTATGCTGGACTCCAAATACTCTGACAAATAGCATCAGTCACTTGGCAATGAAACATGTAGTGCTGCCATTGAAACAAAATGGATGTTGGAGAGGGCCCTAAAATCTTGTACTGCGGATAGAACAGAAGATATTCTAAATCAAAGCAAGGATTAAAAAAAAATAACAGCATGTGCTCATGAGCACAGTGTCCAAGAGTACTACTAAACTAATCATTCTGCTCAAAATAGGTCATTTCCTTTTGAGGGAGCAAAGGAATCAATACAAATATTTACTAGAGAAACCTGAATCCTGAAGAGATTATAAAATAAAATGTAGAAATCAATCCTAGTGGAGTACGTACAGAGATCGATTAATTTTTTTAATAAATGTCCCAAACAGGAGATTTGCATCATTTGACCAGAGTATATTAAAAAAACCCCACATGTTCCTGGCTCTACACTTATGCCAGCACAGTTGTTAAGTTTGCTTCTAACTAGTTTTAGACATACCATTCTAAGAAAACAAAGCACAAATGGAGAAATGAGTAAGTTTTAGCTCGCAAAACAGAAGTCACTATATGAACACAACACATTCAGTTAAAGTCCTTCAAAATTCCTTTTTAACTGCCTTCTATACCTGTTCATTTTAAAACATTTCTTCCTAGAGTCACTGTGCTGTTGTTCTTTATTCTTTTGATAATAATTCTTTTCCTTCTCATTTTTGAGTGTACTCTAGTCCCTTCTGGTACTGAATGGATTCATTATTTCATGATCACAAGCAGGAAATTCTTCCCTAAGTTTGTGATGAAAAATCATTCCTGGTTAAGCTTCTCATATAATTAATTACCTGAAACCTGGTTTTGTTTTTACATCACCATTGCTTCCTCCTGCATGTTACTTTTGTACTGGCAATACTCTTCTCTCTAAAAGATAACAGTCTTCATCCTTCTGTCTGTAGTCCCACCAGTTCAAGCTGTGAGTTTGTCACATACCACAAGTTATCAGGAGCCCAGGCCAGTATTGCATGAGACAGGAAGAAGGAATACTGGTTCAGGAGGTGGCATCCTTCCCTGAGAAACTGAGCCAGGAACATTTTTAGTTTCTGTCTCAATATGTTTCAATGCAGATGTGAAAAAAAGATTGCTCATATAGATTTATATTCTTCCAGTTGGTGATCTTTGGTTCATCAATGATTACACAGATTTTGGCTGAAGTCTGCTACATCAGACTGACCAGAGCTGTAGGCCAGACTGATTATCCCACTGAAATCCAATAGCTGTGACCACACACTTTCTCTATCTAGTATGGGGGCATTTTTCCTTCTGAATACCTGTTTCTGTTCATTATTTGCAAAAGTTGGGACATTTTCTTACCTTTTCATGCCACACACCCAAATACACAACTTAATGAAGAACTGCAGCATGCTTTCCTTGACATTGTAGATGAGCTGTTGCTATTATAGCCATGGGGTAGTGTCCTCAAGCTCAACAGCCCCAGTAACTGTATCCTACCTAAGAGTTTCTCCAGCTGTTCACTTCCTTCCTCAGCTGTAGGTTAGAGCATGTCTTAATGTTACATATAGCTCCCACACTGCATGATCTCTTTACAGAACAGGATCATACTGAACCCCATCTCAATATATAGCAGCCCTCTGTATTTGACACTTCCTTGCTGTCTCAGGTTCTACATTCTCACTTTTGCAAAGGTTATCTACACTAAACCTATTAGAAATGCTTTCATATGTCCATTCACTTAAATAAGTTCCTAACAAAAGAAGCAGCGTAAATCCTAAGAATTGCTACTCTACTTATTGAGGGTAATCATGTTTGAACAGCCATTTCCTTCCACCAGTTTTGTCCACTTTGAATCATGTGGCACAGATACTATTTACAGGAACTGAAGGAGCTGACATAGAAATAATTATTTTGCAGAACATAAAGCATTATTAGCTCACAGCCAGATAAGTATATTCATTCTTTGAGTATGAAAGTCCTCTTTCAGCGTAGGGCTTTTCCTTAACTTAAAGCTTGCTTGCTACAAAAAAAAAAAAAAAACCCAAAAAAACCAAACCAAAACAAACAAAAAAAAAAAAAAAACCAAAAAAAAAAAAAAAAACCAAAAAAAAAAAAAAACCAAACAAAGAGATACATAATTAAACTTGAAAGAACACATACCAGTATGAATATTTTTTAGCATTTGACCATATTCTAGAGATTCTAATGCAGTAGTCCCTGACCCACATGGCTGTGTATCATAATTCCTAACTTTCTGGAGTTCAAACATTTGAAATACATATGTGTACATATAGAAAAACCCTACACAAATATAGAATGGTGGGTTTATCTTGTGGGTCCAGCAGGATGGAAAAGCTTACCTCTTCCATAAAAATACATACACTAATTTCAAAGTGATGACTTTGAAAGCAGTCAATGACTCCTGAAAAGGTGGTCTGTTCTTACAATACAGGAAGTATCATTATGATGAATGGTCCAGAAAAGTTTCCCTCCTAATTCTTTTTCATGGGGAGAACTCTTTTTTTTTTTTTTCAGGACAAAAATGTCATGCAGGTGATTTGTAGCTAAGAGAATCCTTTCCATGGCAAATGAAAATCATGTAATGATGAGATTGTGTTGCTACTGCTGGAAGTCTTTACTCCTTCAGAATGGTGATCAACTTCAGCCAGAATTATCCAGTGTAGTCTGGATAATTCACCTTCAACATTTACCATTACTTACACGTTTCCATGGACTCCAGAAGCAGTGTTTGTGAAATCAAAGAGAAGAAATGATATGGGGCACAGGGGATCATGGTGATAGATTCAGAAATTAGATTTCATGCTGAATACCATGTACCTCAGAGGAAAATATATCTCAGACTTATAAAATCAAGCTGTTTTCAAATTTTAAGATGCTTTTAAACCTCAGTCCTGATTTTCTTCTAGGTCATCTGAAGCCAGGTCTTAACAGTTGGAGATGTGAAATCCTGAAATTCTGGTATGTAGATAAATATAGCACAATGGCATAATGAAGTAATTTTTACCTTTGATGTTACATGTTCTGACAGGTAACACTGACTAACACATCAGTGAAACAAGGATACAAGAGTGATCCTCGTATATGACAGGTAATTCAAAATCATAAGGCATTATCATTAAACCCTATTCTTTATAAAAATGCCTAGTTAAGCAGTTATAGCAGAATTGTAAGAATAAATACATCACAGTCAGATATGGTGCATGTTTCCATTTATTGCCTTTGTAAATGAGACTGAATCTTTTATTGCACCTGACCCATTTCCTGTTCATCCCAGGACTTTGTAAATAAACAGGGCTATTATAGAAATGTTTTAGTTCTTACCCTGCAATATCAGTTTTGATAGCATTATATTGTTGACAAAACAATTTACCTTATGTTTTTATCTGATCCATAAATCCAGGATATTCTCACAGAAGAGTACAAAAACATTTAGGAAGTATGTTTGTAATATGTATTTGAACGATTAGATGTGACCCATTAGGTAAAATTGTGACTGATTTAATATTTCTCTGAATACCTCACTGACATCATAATGAAATCATAACAAGTAGATATCATCATCCCCTCTCTTTTTTCCAGAGTTATAGATGCTGTTAACCCAGCATACCTCCTTTCATTGTTGCACATCCCTTTAGCGTTCAATGACTACTGTAGCTTCCTACATCAGTCTTCACTCAAAAGACACAATTACAAATGACTTGTTTTATTTACTCCTTATACACTCTAGATTTGTTCAATTTATCTTACTTTTTAAAGCAGAAGTGCTGTATGGTTTTTATTTACTGAAAGATATATTGAGTTGGGTTTGTTGTGGCTTTTTTTTTTCATATACAGTAGATATCATTGTAAACTCAAAATGCAAAGTAATGTTAAATGTCCAAAGTATATACTATAAGTGTTCACACTGATGATTCTGATCTATACTTATGATATTCTTAGATCCTGGGAAGACATATATTTACAGTGAGCAAAGAAAGGAAGTTCAAGCTAGTAATCACTAGAGATACTCAAGGAGTGGCTGGTAGCAATCAGTTGAAGAGCAAATATTGAATTAATGATGTTTGTCTCCTCCATGTACCACTGATTAAGTCTGTTGTTTCCCAAAAGCTATCTGAAAGACATATTTCTCCTTAACTGTGTTATTATGAATATGATATACATTGTAGCTTGCTGTCAGGTCACAATTTTTCACGATCATCATTGAATTATATGTATGTATGTATTTCTTTTAATCTTCTATTTCTTTTAATCTCCTTGATCACAGTGATTCTGTGATGGGAAGAAATAATCCCATCAATTTCCACTAACATCACACACAAAGTTCTTTACAAAAACATGATTATGTATATGTGCTTATTTTAGACAACTTCAAAACAGTTATTTAAAAAATGCAAATGATCTGCTTTTTTTAAGAATGGTCATTTGTTTTCTCATTTATTATCTTGCCATTCACTGAAGAACTAAAACTAAGTAACACATGCTTCATGCTGATTTATTAAGTGGCATATGTTGATGGATAATAATATTCATGCAAATTTCTGAAAGATATGAACCTAAAAAATCATCTTATACTAAGAGCATATATCTGCTTCTTTCTATCTGTACAACCTTCATTATATTTTGAGAAGAAATTAAAATCACTGATTGCAAATGACATGGTTATGTTGCAGGAAATACCTGCTTTGTTGGTTCTTGGTTTGGTTTTTTGTTTTGGTTTTTTTTTTTTAGATCAAGCAGATATAAAGGTGGTGTAAGGGTTTGCAGTTATATAATAATATACATGGTATTGATGATCCAACAATTGTTTTTGAATTTTCACACATGTACAAGTAGCACAGTGAATGTGTTGATTCAAAATAATCTGGGTTTAGTTTAATTTACTTAATTTCCTCCTTGAAAAACAGATCCATATTTGTAAATACTATTTTTCATATGAAATAATTTTTTTTTTAATTGCCAAATAATTTTGCAGCAAAGACAGAGATCTTCAGCTGGATCATTTCACTATACACAGAAGGGTAGCTGTGATATATATACCAACTACGGATGACAGGTTCTATATTGGCCACAAACAGAGATACTTTTTCTTCTACTTCCCTCCTGTTTTTCCTCTATTACTGTTATACAAGTTTAAAGGGAGTTGATGTTAGATCACCATTCTTTCTTTCATTGAAACATTTTCAATCTGTAGGTTGATAAATTTTCTGCTTTACTAGATTATGTCTTTATAATTACCAAGATGAGGCAAGTTCATACCTCAGGAGCATTGCATATGTCCTACTCAGTATGACAGGGGTGCCAAACATCAGTATGTATATACTAATTTACTAATAACTAGGAGATGGAACCTGTAGGTTATTTTTCCTCTCTGTCTCTTTTTTTTTTTTTTTTTTTGCCTTTAATAAGAAGGAAAGCAAGGTGATTAATGAGTTCTAATAACAGAAATAGTGATAAATTGAATACATTAATTTAGAAATTTTGAATAAACTCACTACTAAACCATTTGCATTGTAGCAAATTCTGTAACAGGAAGTTTCAATTGAAAAGGTCTACCATGTCTCTGGCCATTCTTTATCCTTTTAGTTTTATCATCTTAGTTATTGTCCTTAACATAAAAAATGCTGAAGACAGGTAGCTAGAGATACACATATGCAGTATAATTATCATGTGTTTTCTTTAGCTTTCATAATGAATAAAATAGCAAGACCTATTTTCCAATTAAAATATTATTTTCTTTTTTTCATTTCTCTTCCAGAATGTTAATCCCCTCTGCTGAACAGGAAAGAATGTATGTATATTTGGTTAATTTTGATTCTTAGATTTAAGGCATGATGGACTGTACACCTGAGAAATGTTCCTTAAATGTAACTTTAAAGACTAAAATTAATTAACTCTACATGTCTCTGGAGTGAAGTTGGAGTTTGCAGGAGAGATGACAAAGTTCCCCTACTTGATTTTTTAGCTGAAAAATATCAAAAAAAGTTGGAGAGGAAGAGCTGTCTAGGAAGAGACAGTCAAAGTCTGTGCAACAAACATCTCTAGGAAATGCAGGACATTTAAAAGCACAGCATCTTTTGCACTGTTGTAAAAGTGACATCTTTATCTTTTTCATCCATAAACAGTAGTACATGTGATGAGTATGTTGTAAACAAAGATAAAGATTCCTCATGTCTATTACGCAAATGTACAGTTTTCTCCCAATTAAAAACATGCATGGTATATGTGCTATTCATCTATACTATTTATCACTATCTTTCTCCATTGAAGCTGGCAGAGGAAGTAGCATACATTCAAGCCAACATAAGATTGGGAACTCAGTAAACCCATCAGGGTCACTGTCTTAATCAGTGGAATTAGTCACGAAATTGCTGGATATTCCCACTTTGTGTTGCAAACAGAGAACACTACTAATTAAAGACTGGATTCCCAAAGGAACTAATGCAATTCCAAGGCAATTAATGGATCTGAAATATAATGTTGTAGCTACACAGTTGTCTCAGAAGGGATTTTGGGATAGCAGATAATACATGTTCCTTTCTAGTGTGGAAACGGGAAGCAAAAGCTTGAGATTTCATAAGAGTTAACTTTTTAATGCTTTGGTGATCAATGTCAAAAGATGGGGAAATTCAGATTTCTTCCAAGGGGTTTTCCATTTTGGCCCTTACCATTCTTGAATACCACCAAGCTGACCATGAGGCAGCATTGTGCCCTTCTACCAAAGGTGGCCTTCAGTACTATGGGCTGCATTTGAGCAAGTGTTACCAGGAAGCTGAGGAAGTTTATCCTTCCTGATGGAGTCCAGCAAAGGGCCACAAAGACAACTGAGAGCCTGAAGTACTTGTCCTATGAGGAGAAGCTGAGAAAGCCCAGCCTGTTTTAACCTAGAGAAGGCTAAGTGGTAATTGTATCAATGTGTATAAATACCCGACTGGAGGGAACAAACAAGACAGAGCCAGACTCTTCTGTCTAATGTCTAGTGGGAGGAGAATGAGCACAAAATTGTCCCTGTAAAGGAAACACAGACATCTGTCATCACAAAGTGGAATCACTAAGACTGCTAAACTGAGGATATCTGTCACTTCCTTTGCTCCTGGATATATTTTACCCATAATGTTAACTGCCAGAATACGTTTGAAGTGCTGAAACTCCTCTTACTCCATAAAAATCAAGTAACAATTTTCATAATAACAATGTTTTTGGAAGGGGTACCTTTCCAAGATTTTACTGTAAACTTGTCAAGAAATACTCTTCATTTTTTCCCTTCACTCAATTCCCAGGCTAATTGCTGACAAAAAGCAAAATGCACTATAGTTTCCTGCTTCAAGGTATCAAGTTTTGGCCACCATTCACCAGATACCACAACAACTGATAGCAGTTTGATACACTTTCTGAATTAGCTATTATTGCTGCAACTGTTTGCTGTCTAAGTAGCACATCAGAAGACCTGTCTGTAAAGTATAAATGCTGTATTTGACTAGAGAATGTCTTTTATTCATTCTAAGGACATTGCTGAACAGTGACTTTCGGAAGAAAATATTAGGAGAAATGGCACAGTAAGGCACTTGTAACTGACAGCTTCCAAAGGGGGATGAAAAGTTGTAATTAGAAATAAATAGGGACATTTCATTAGAACATTACCATCTCGTGGCCTTGAGGAAATTTCTGCTGGAAGGAAAATCTACAATAAATTAATTTATGTATGTGATGGTATGTGACTCTGTATTTAATTTTCTTTCCCTCTCCTGACCTTCACTAAGAAAAATTGCAGATATATTTTAGCTCACTCCTATATTTTTTGAGTCACCACCTTTGAACCTGTCATTCCTCTAACACAACCTCCAGCAGTCAATTTGTACAAAACTTTTGACAGGAAAACCTCAAAGTAGAATTTGAGGATACTCCCTCTTCAAACCACAGCTGAAAAAATACAGATTCACTGCAGTCCTCCAGTTCAGAGAACAGCTTGGAAAAGCAAGTACAAATAAACCTTTACCCAGTGAAGCATTTTGACTTAAACAGACCAATATAGGTCTGTCATCCACCCAGCATGGCAGCTGTACTTAGCTAATAGAAGGCGTAAAGATTTTAGTACTGTACATAATCATTTTCAGTCTGTGCTAACAACCCAACCTAAAATGTTTCTTTTTCCTTCAGTTCTTGCAACCCTAAAGAGAAATGTTGAAACATTAATGAAATAAATCTGTAGCCAATTGCTATATGTTATAATAGGAAGAGGTGATATGTGGAAATGTTTGGGGTTTCTTTGTAAATAAAATACACATTAGTTTCAAATTACTGTTTTAAATGTATGTATATATCTACAAAGATGATAGGAAAAAACAAAGCCACCAAGAATAAAGAACCAGGTCTGAAGCAAAAAAAACCTCATGTGTAGCTCCAGAAGACTATTCAAGCAGGGCACTAATCACAGCTGTGTGGGGAAGGTGTCATCTTGTCAGAAATCTTGTTTTGTAAGCACATCTTTCAGGCATAATTGCATTTCCATTTTTCTTCGGTAGTTATCTGTGTGTCAAAACCATCACTGGATCATTAATAAACTCTCTTGACAGTGTTGGCAAGAACAGTGATATCATGTGTTCAGTATTTCGTTCAGATCACCCTGGCACAGCATCAGTATTGTCTTCTCAATTAACTTGTTCAGCTGAAAACAAGTATCAAAACATATTTAAATCTTCTGTTAATGAACAGGTGGATGTTTTTATGCACATTTGCTGTGAAAACACACACCTGCATCACATGAAATCTGCAGCCATTCCCATTAATGTTGCCCAATGTACATGAAAAAAACACAGTCACAGCATAACAGGAGAAATCCTTGAGAGGAATCGCAACCTGAAAAACCACAATCACACCTGATGCTTATAGATACAGGGGACACCATCATAGCCTTAAGATGAAGTTCCATGCTCTTCACATCTGACTGGTCAGTTCTTTCAACTTCAGAAAAAGAAAAGGAAAACCCAAGTTGAAGATTCTCACCTTTACTGGTAAGACTATGATTGTGAATGCTATTTTTGTGTATCTAAAGCAATGCTTTTTCTATTGTTCTTCAGAATAATCTGAGTGAGGATAGGCCTGGAAAAAAAAAGACTCCTAAGAATATTTTCTTGGGATAAAGTGTCATGTTTTGGTTACTTGGACATTTGCTATGATTCATGTTTAAATTATTTCCTTTGTGGTGTTTTCTTAAAATCTTTGTTAGATAGATATGAATATGATTTCTAGTATAGTTTAAAAAGTACAGTCAATGGATTTTTCTTCATGAATCAGTTTGTCTAATTTGTGTTTTATTTCATACTACTGAGTAGGTTTCTTTTTCTGTTTATATTTGTGTACTACAGATGATTACAACCAACAGTGATATAACTCCATTACAATGAAAGATAGAACAATAATTAAGAAGCAGGTAACATCAATAAGAAATAATATTTTTACTTTTATAAAATCTAAAAAATAAAATGGTATAGATTAGTAGGCAAAAGTGCAAATATACAAATGTAAAGAGATTATCTCAATCAATGGCTTTCCTCTGCATGTTTGAAAATACTCAATGTGTAGTCGAGACTGGATAGTAAAGTGCAAATGATTTTTTAAAAAAATAAATAACCCAGTAATACTCTTGACACAGATAACTTCATACGTTCCTAAATACTAACCCAAATATAAAATTTCCCACAAACTCCACTCTAAGAATTTCCAACCTAGTCATGTCTTGGGTTTCCCACTCTTCTGTTTTTTATTGCATTATTAACCAATATGCATACATAATGAAGCCTTTACATTCAGGAGGTTGTTGTGTTTCTCTAAAAATGAAGTAAAATTATTTTATCAAATAATATTTGCAGAAACGTGTGGAAAAAATTTCTCTTTCACATTTTACTTGCTGTGGCTTTGACTCAGAAAGAAAACAGTTTAAAAAAAAAAAAACAACATTAATTCAAATCTGCAATTGACCAAGAAGAACAAAAAAAGTTTCCCTTATTCTCTTCTGTTGCCTTATGTCCACATAATGGATATATTTATGGATTGTTTCCCAACAAACAGATAAATCCATCCTTGACCACTCTCTTTTAAAGCTTCCTTCAGACCTGTAGGAAATTTGATGGTATATCAGAGACAGCCCAGAATTTTCTTATCTTCTGAAGATACACTGTTCTAGTGTGCTAGTGATTTGGGTAACTTATTAAATGATGTGAGCAGCCATAAAGGCAGCCAACTTAGAAGAGGGTAATTACTGAACAAAATGAAGTGTCTCCTGAAAAACAATGGCAGAGAAAATGTCTGCTAACCTGAGAACTCTTAGTTTGGGAAACAGGCCTGGGAACCAAAAACATCCTTTAAAGTTTTCTTGGAGAAAAAAAAAAAAAAAGGAAGTTTTTGAACAGAAGTCATAAACCTTTATTGGATGTTACAGGTGAAAATTAGAAATTAACAGTATCCATTGGCTGCTGGAAGTGATAGTGTCCTACACCCTCTTATGTCTCTACGATATGAGAATGACAATTTTTTTCTCAAATTGAGCCTCTCTCACTGAGAACTTCCCATGCTGCATGTACATTTCCTTGCCTGAACAGGCTGAATTTCACACAAACTTTCTATGAGATCATGGACTCTCACCAGAGATGCCTGGCTGACTCCAGACTGTGTCAGGGATTATGGTTGGTTTGGTTTGTCCTTTGGGATGGTTGGGTCTCCCTTTGAAATCAGTTTGTCCCCTCCTCTCTGATAGCTTGGTCTCTTTTGAAAGCTGTCTAATTTGCTTGATGGAAGTATTATTTATCTATATAAGTAATCTATCACATCTACTGTTATATTGTTGATAGGTTGCTTCACTAATAGTAAGCTTATAGTAAACTGTAATAGTATGTTGGCTGTTGCTCTTATTGGCTGTTGCTATATGATTGATCACTGCCATAGTACTGATACTATATTATTGATTCCTGATAGCAATTTGTAATGCCATACTTAGAGATACACTTTATTAATAATAAGTATAGTTGGTAGTACTGGTGATTTTTGTGGTAATGTACTTGCTAGTGGTGGATTTTTTGCAGTATGTGTGTCTGGCTATAATGAAGTAGAGAAATTTCAAGGAAAAAAAACCTCCCTGATCTCGTGTATTATGAAATTGTACAATGTGTTAGCAGTATAGGTAGGAAAAAAAAGAAACATTTTCAATGCTTCCTTTATTTTTAGTGAAGTTTGTGTCAGGAAGATTTTTTTTTTTTAAACCTATTGTTTGTCTATTCTTCTTTTTCCAAGTAAAAAAGCTTAAATTTTCTGCTTGCAAATAATTTTAACAGTATATTATTCAGAAATACTAATTTTTTTTTTACCATTTCAGAATTCCCTAAGGATTTTTGTTTTCTGAGTTTATTACTACTAAATCTATTGGTTTTACATTTATTTATTTCTCCCTCTGTCTTGCTGTAAATATAAAAGAGCAAAAAGTGTGGGAAGAAAAGACAGAGAAACTTATAAGTACTGTGTAAAAGATCACAGCAGCCCTTTTCTAATGGAGTGGGTGAAAAACAAAAAAGATGGGTGAGAATTCTTTTGATATTATCATTATACCAATGCCTACCTAAATGTTTGTTAAACAACAAACATTGCTACGATAGACTTGTTCTGATAACTACATTGTGCTACAAAGGTAAAAAGAAAAATATTTCTCCTTTCTAGGATTTTTTTGTAGCATGAGCTTAACTAAAAGTTTCCAGGCTTTTAATGTTACTTCAACAATATGTTTTTCCTTGTGAATCCAGGTCATCATTCTTTTGTCTCACTTTTATTTCTCTTTTATGGGTTTACCTTTGAAAATTATTGATATATTCTTTAAGCGTATCTATGTTTCTGTGTGTGTGTGTGTGTGTAAGTTGTTCACAACATGCTCATCTGAAGAAGATTCTGTAGTGTAATTCAAAGCCCTTTAAACTAGAGGTCTATAATGGAAAAACTGGCAGGCCTTTAACTAAATCCACACTACCAACCACCACTGTAATATTACAATTTTTATAGGAGAAGTAATAGCAATCTACTGACTGTGTCTCAAACAATACCATAAAAATTGAAATGCCATGAAATGAATTTTTGTTTATTTACTGTATAGTGCTAAAGCAATGATTTGTGAATTGTATCTGTTTTCCACAGGCTTTAGCAGCTCAAAGATCAACTGTGTAATTTAGCTTCATCTGTTTTATGCATATCAGTAGATGTGGAACTCTTTTTTTGATATATTTATGTCTGTTACGCAACTGTATATTAAAGTCTACTTTTCAAACTTAGCTCCTAAAACAGGAGGCACTTTATTCAATACAATCAAAGCTTTCAGATGGTTTTTTTTGAGAAGAATCCCAGAGGTTTAAATCAGAGGAGAGTAGAACTATGCATGTCTCAAGTGTTCGTAGGATCAAAGACTTTTGTGGCACAATTTAGAGACAGAGATGAAAATAAAATACTGAGGTAAAAAACTTATGATTTCTATTACCTAAGTTTCTGGCTGCCCAGATATTTCAAGGTTAAGGTATTTTATGCCATTGTTCTTTGAGGGTCCAACAATGCAGGTGTGACAGGATTGAAAGGACTCCAGTAACATAAGATTCCTTTGGCTACTCTGCATTAGAAATTTACTGATGTGATTTACTTGCATATAAATTGTCTGTAGTAAAGAGTGCATTTTGAGGTAGGATTAATTCACCAGTATTTAATCATCTACTTATCTACTCTTCTGTAGTCATCTGGGCTTCTGATGTAGTAACTGGAGGAAGAAGAGGGTGAATCTTAACAAATTAATTGTGTCTAACATGATGAGGTAGGAAAGGAAGAGCTACTTTAAAAACTGGTTTTAGAATATTTAAGATGGCTAAACACAGGTGAGAGGAACACATGGTCTTTAATAGAAAAGGGTTCTGCTCATGATTTAGCTTTATAGATCCTTCAAGAGTGATGCTAATGATTAAAATACTACTTAATTATTAATCTTTATTGAATGATGTGACTAAGGGTACAGTTCAGTCATGTAATGGTATAGTTATATAATGGTACCTACCACTAAAAGATTGTGGGTTTGAATCACTGAATACACCTATGCAAAAACCCAAAGTTTTTTTGCATAGTTGCTAAAAGAAAGTATAACTACTTCTGATTTGCTATATAAAATAAACATGATGCAAGTTTTTCCTACCCTGTACGTATATGTAGACCATGTTAACAATGCCCATTTCAAATCACACAAAGTGAACATAGAAACAAGAGCACAGAAAAAAATAGAATTTTTATAAAATTTGTGAAAATAAACACAATCCTCATCTCACTGAGGTCACTGGAAGTTTTTCAGCAGGCAAAATAATGTATCTAATAATTAGTAATGACTTGTGTTTGTAACAAAGATATTTTCATTACAATAGCATTGATTATTTTTCTACACTAACCACCCAGTAAATCTGAAAGTGATTTAATCTGGTTTTATAGCCACCACTGGCTGGCCTCTGTGTGTCTCAGATGAAAACTACTTTGCTAAATTAAGTTAAAAATTATTATGCATATTGAATTCTATGATCTTTGAAAGTAAAATTACATCACTTTTTCTCTATTAGTATTTTTTTATCATTCCCTTTTTTAATGTATCCAATTAATTCATGGTGATCTTAGGAATACCTGTTTCCTGATCACCTGTCTAAGGAAACAAGTAGAGCCTTGACACCTAATGATTGCTTGTTGTGTTAATGTAATAGTTATTTTTTAATATATATATTACATAAATATATATTATGTATAGCTGAATGAAGGCTCTGTTATATCAAAACCACCTTATATTAGATACATATGACACTTGTACATGTGTACACATTTTAATTCAAGGTATGTAGTGAATATACAGCAAACCACTTTCCTCCTTTTTAAGCCACCTTGACTCTTTTTATTTTACTGAACTCTTGCAGATTTATGATGGACTGTTATATCTTCATGGCTTAAATTCTTCTGCCCTGTCCTCATTGAAATTATAAAAAGCTCAGTCCTTAATACTTAAACTTTTATTGATTTTTCTAGATGGGCTGCTTCTTTGATGTTCATCTTAAAAGGAAAGGACTCTGTTTCGTTAGGAGTCTTATGTTCCTCTGGAATGGGAAATGTTTAAAAACAATTACTGTCTTCCAGTTGAAGGAAACCTGTTGCATAGAGTCTGGTTTATTGATGATCTAAGGGATTTATAAATTTTTAGAATTATAAATGGCACTCTACAGTACTTTCATACACAAAGTTAAAGCTGATGCTATTTTTGAATTATAACCATACAATTATTTCTATAAAGTTCTACAGTAATGAATTTTAAAACAAATGCTTTTGCATATATATTGAAATGCCCTATTTTGAACTCGGGATTCTAGCAAATTAAGAAGAGAAAAAAAAAAAGAAAACACTTACAAATTCCACTAGCATTTGTGTGATTGCATATAGTTAAACACAGTCACCAAAGGGGGGAAAAATGTACAAAATTTATACACAGTTTAAATTAATTTTACATGGGAAACCTTTGAAAGAATGTATTCAAATTTACTTAATACAATTAATTTACTACTGGAAACAAAAAAGAAACTGTTCTCCTTTGAAGCATGATAATATCATAGGATAAAAGAAAGAACAACATTCATTTTAAATGTTTTAGTGTTGGGTTCTTTTTTTTTTTTTTAATTCTCTTTTGTAGTCTTGTCTTTCTGGCCCCCTCTTCTTTTACTTTTTTGAGGTCTAACAATGTTCGTCATGCTTTTGTCTCACCTGTGAGATTTCTAATGATCTTTTTAGACATTCTGAGATTGAGATGCACATGATAAGTTTTAGGTTTTATCTTTTTGTTCCAAAAAAACTTTTTAACCACAGAATTTGAATTTATAA
>JANIJG010000405.1:0-15591 GCA_024611175.1 Megaceryle torquata | reverse complement strand
AAAAAAAAAAAAAAAAAAAAAAAAAAAAAAAAAAAAAAAAAAAAAAAAAAAAAAAAAAAACCAAAAAAAAAAAAAAATCAGAGCCAAGCACTCCTCTCCCAACTCCACCAAAGCAGTCAAATCCCGACACAGGCTGCATGTAAGTAGCGCTATTCATGTTACTACGATAGAATCCACACCTGGGTCAGTATCTCAGTTTTCTGCTATCCTAATACTACTCTTGAACAGTTCTTCATACATTGTAAGCACTTAATTCTTTTATTACTTTTGAGTGTTTCTAAGAACAGATCAAACTTTTAGATGTTTTAGTTATCTAGTTTTCAAAATATAGATCAAAATTATGGTTTTGTGCATGGGACAAATACAGAGAAAAATCTTGAGACTCACTCTTATCAAAATATAATGTGCCTGTTGCATTCTTCATCCAGCACAAAATACATCAGTCACAATGAAACTGAGCAGATACTGTGTATCCTCAGCACTGTCTGATGAGCAGAAGTAAGTACATTAAGTAATGTAGCACATACAGTATTTGCTTAAATGGCCATCAGAATGCCCACCCCAGTCCAATGCCTGATTTTGGGAAGCCAGGTAACTAATTTCAGTAATAGGAATACCCTCCAAACTGCACAGCAAGAAGAGTGCTTTGTATATGCAATCCATTTTTACCCTGTCCCCCTCATGGAAATAAGCTTCCCTGACAAGAACAAGCTGAAGCAACTTTTAATCAGACAAAGAGCCTGTGTGCATCAACAGAATAATAGTGACACTTGCTGTCAGTCAGGAGTGTGGAGAGGTCAGCAGAGAAAGTGAGTCATGTAAACACCCTGCAAGTCAGCCACTTGCTCTGATAAAGAGTCTCAGCTTGTCAGCAAAGCCTGGGTATTCCCCGCACTAAACACCATATAGAAGGAGGTGGGGGGATAGCAAACTCCCACGTATTCCTCCATCTCCCTCAGGAACGTAATATTTTCTTTGGGCTGTAGTTGTCAGAAAGTGCCTCTTTCATCTTCTTTTTTTTTTTTGAAGTTCCTCTCAAGTCCTGCACAGGATTTATCTTTGTGGCATTCTTTAATTTTTTCTCCCCTGATGTGGACTGAATGTGTTTAACAGGCACTCAGCTGAGATGCCTGGTTGTTTTACATTAAATTTTTATATCTCTGTTTCACAGGAGAACACCAGGTAGTAGATTTTTTTTTTCACGTTCAAGGGTCTCTAAGCCATAACAAAGGTAGCGATATGAATGTAGAATTAGGCTACAGTGTCTTTACCTCCTTAGTTTAAACTTTTTACCTGTAGTTTTACTCCAGCATGTTTCCACACACCTGTCTCAGAACTGGAAGACATCTAGATGCAGCCACACCACAATGCCTCAGTTAGTCTGTCCTACACGGATCCAGGGCTTTTTAGCTTAGCACAGTCCCACACTGATGCAGCATTGCAGCTTCCAGAGCCCCAAACACACATTGCAGCACTTCTCCAGACCCACCTACACATTCAAAGTTCAAGTGCAACTGCATCCCTGATTCATCTTTGACCTCAGATGTGTTTGATTATTAGGATTAAGCAGAGTACTGAAGGCAAGTCTTAAGTAGATTACAGAAGATTAAAAAAAAAATATGTAATTAAACAGCTAACCTTTATCTTTCCTCTGTGAAGAAAGGGGTGAAAGAGTCAAGATTCAAAAGAGTAGCTGAACTTTGATTCAGGTTGCCATTTGGAGGAGCACCTCCACCACAATAACAAATCCTGGCTACAAAGGAGTCTAGGCAGACTTCATGGCCAAGTGGGATGGCAGCAGCTTATACAAAACCTTGTTACAAACACGACCTTACCATTTCTGATGACCTACCCTTTTCTAAGTAGGTCCTCGGTGCCCAAGGAGGGTCCTCCTCAGCATATGGATCACTGTACTCCACCACAGCTGCTTCCTCTTCCTCATAATCCTCTGGCGGTGGGGGTGGAGGTGGAGATTCATCAAACAGTGTCTCATCCACAGGTGGTGGCGGGGGAGGAGTATCTGAAACTGAAAACAAACAATAGAATAACCAAGAAAATGTCTCTGGAGCCATGGTAGCAGGGTGAAGTAATACTCCCCATCCCAATTAGTTGCACAGGGACCAACTTAGAACTTGTGGAAATAGATTAGAAAGAATAAAATTCAGAGAAGGAAGAACCAGGTTCCTCTAATAACATTATTTCCTTCTTCCTCCCTTTGCAATTTCAGACAGCTCGCAGAGGCAGTAGAGATGGCAGAATTCTGGATATATACAGACTAATCTTTCATCCACTCAAAACAAAAGCCACATCCAGTAATATAGCACAAAGAAGCAGCCAACTTACTGTTTTCCTGAACTCTGGCCACAAATCCCATTAACGGTAACTGTGGAGTTACCTGTAGGATGGAGGGGGGAGGAGGAGCAAGGGATGCTGCCACATAAATTAAAAAGAGAGAGGCATTCAGTTAGAAACACTACAAAGCAGCAAACAGGAAAGTAGACATCATCACCACTCAGACAGTGTAGCAGTCTGCCAAGAAGCTGAGATAAAAAGACTGACATTCAAAGAAAAATGGCTCAAGCAGTGTAAGCGTATTTATAATCCTTGCTTGAAGGAGAGTTCACCAGTTAAAAAAAAAAAATCCAACTCAGCTCTTTTTCATAAGATTAAGAATCCATGCAGAAATATTCTTCTGATCTGACAGTGAGATCCACTTAAGCTGAAGTTTATTACTACAGCAATATAACACTTTATTAATAGATCTAACGATCAAATATATAGAAAGGATTCTCTCCCTATAATCTACATTTTAGATCAAATTGATATTTATAGAGGTGACCTCTGCATCCACCAAACCTTAGTAATGAAAATGGATTATAACTAGTTCTCTCCAAAACACAGGCAAAAAAAAAAAAAAACAAAACAACAAACCAACACAACAAAAACAAAACAAAACAAACAACAACAAAAAAAAAACCCACAAAAACCCACAATCAAATGAGGCAGTTATTTTAGGCAAAACAGAAAAAGATGCCTTTGAGAACTGAGCTTACAACACAGGACTTCTGACCTTACTGATATAACAAAGTGCACTGTGCTGCAGCCAAACATGGGGGCTTATTCCAGGTATGCTGCCTCATTTACCTCCCAACTGATTTCATGGACCACTGCACTGAATGCTCTGAACAGCCCTTTTACAAATACAGCTCTTCTGGTACCTGTGCAATACATGTGAATTCACATTTGAAGAAGATACTTGCAATAAGCTGCAAATGCTGTAACGCTGAACTGTGTTTTAAGCCAGGAATGAAAGTTTCAGTCATCGAGTTAAGTTAAAAAAATAGTTAACTAGTTTTAGTATCACTTATGCCGTAACATTCTTTAAGCATGTTACAAGATTATTTTTCAGAAAGCACATCTCAAGAAAAGCACAATAAATAATTTTCTTGTTAGCAGTGGCATACAAAAACATTTAGTCGTGTCCAAAAGAATGAGGAAAAAAGGGCTACACTTCATCTACCAATATGTTTATTTAACTTACAGAACAGAACTATAACAATACAACCTTCAGACTAATTCCAGAGCTGGTAAGGAAACTGCCAGGTACGCTGTAGTATTTTTCGGAATTAATTCATATCATCATAGCAAATGAAAAGGGCATTTAAAATTCATGTCTCAAAATTTCTTTCTTTGCTTATGTCAGTAACTATTATCTGAAGTGCTTTGGATTTCTTCTGTCACTCACAATTACATTCCTTTCACAACCACACACCCTAAACAAAACAAAACCAACAGAGCAACCATCCCTTTTCCTGCAAAATATCCTTGCACCTCCATACAGAGCAAGCTCCATTATCCCACCATTTAATTGACATTTCTTGAGAAAAACTGAAAAACGTTTCTAATTATAGCTTCTTTGGCTTGAATGATGTGACCTCCAACAGTATTTATTCCTTTGACTGTAACCACGGTAGCTGGAAAAAGATTTGGTCTGGCATTTTTTTCAAAGCATGAGAAAGGAAATTGAATGTGAAGTCCTACTGAAATGCAGTTATATTCATGAATTCAGCATTCTTGTGCAACTATGATGTCCCTGCCTTTTTAATTATATCAAATTATAGAGTTTCAAAATGTTTCCTGTACTCAGCATCACGTGGATTCATACAATTCATATCTTATCATATGAAACTAGCTTCAGTTTCCCAGGTCCCTTCAGCATACTTTGTTCATGTGCTATATATATTTCTTTAAAAGAAATAACAAGGCTTTCCACAGAGAAAAGTAAATTACTCTGGACAAGCACTCCAAGCAAATACAAAAAATCCCTTAGTTTAGTTTGGGTTGTGCAATTTAATCCAAATGGTGATGCTAACACTATCTGACATCATTCCTTGCTTATCTTAACCATTTGGTTTGTGCTTCGGTCTATGCACAGTGCAGGGACTATCATATTAGATTGTCTCTATTTGATGTATAATGACTTTAAGCTAGTTCTGACCTTTAGAAGCCAACATAATATTTTATTAATAATGACTTTGTTTATAAAGTGCACCAGAAGAACTTTACTGTACCTCTGCTGTCTCAAAAGATGAGAAAGACACCAGCTTAAACATGCCCTCCCAGCTTCCTTCCATACAGACTATTGATAGATTAAGAATTTTTCTACACAGTTGCTGTAAATTCATAAATGCTCAAGAGCACCTTCCATTAGGCTGCTTCAGCCTAGTAAGGCTGAAGTAGTAACCTGTACAAATAGTGTGTAGTGTAGACCACCGTATCAATAGTGACCCAGTTTCATTCCACGGGGTTTTTAGCCTGTGCTGAGCTCTGTACTGCTTAGATACTGGTGTCTAAGGTTGCAAATTTACAACAGTTGCAGGGAGGCACTGCTGGCAGGAACGGCTCTGGGACAGAAATATGCTGAGATCATCTAGGGTCTTCATTTCTTAATATTTCCTTTTCAGTTGTTAAAAAGGTCTCACCACAAAGTAGAGGAGTTATATTATCTTAGAAGTGGCTTTCAAAGAACAGGGCAAGATAATTATCTTTCAACCTCCCATGAAGTGAATATACAAAAATGACTATGTCAACATATTTAAAAAAAGGAAGTGCAAAAAACAGTCTGCAAAGGACAAGACATAGCAGGTACCCTTCTCTGCCAGTTGTAAGGCCTCTTTCTCAGTTCTTAAGTTTGCGTTTGTTCCCTCTCTTCGGGAATGCTGAGAAGCAATTGTGGCCCTGTCTGGTCACTACTAACCCTGCTCCCTGCAGAAATAACAGTCCCTCTGTCCTTAGGGTCTTCATCAATTCTGCATGCCTGTGTATCCTCTCCTTCCACAGTACAGGCCAAAAAAGCTTGGTTTAGTATAACTGCAAAGATAATAAATTCTGGTTTCTGACAGGTGTATTAAAAAAGTCTCCTATTACAACTGCTTATTTATGTTCTATCAAGTATGCCAGTATAATTGAAGTATTTTGTTTGTGATTTACAGCTCAAGTGACTAATCACCACAATCATTATCTTCTTTTTTGGTGCACAGACTAAACTGTGGGTTTATAACTTATTTAAAGTCTATTTGGCATCTTCCACGAATACCTATTAACAATGCAATGGTAGCTTGCAGAGAATTATCCCTTTGCTAAAGCAGAAATGCACGGCAGTTGTCAGAAGCTCTACGGTTATACAGAAAATCCTCTTTACTGCAAAGGTATGCTAAAAGGTTTCCTTTAACGTTATCACACTTTCCTTCTTGCCTATTATTCCCCTTCAGCGTTCAATATACACATAATGTGCTTAACAAACATTGCATATTTCAGGCAGTGAGGCTTCAATTTAGTCATACAACCTCCTCCACCCCTGTCCCCAGCAGGACTATCCATTTCCTTCTCTAGTTAATCACACACACCTCTTTGCAGGGTAGCTCATAAGCACTAATATTTGAACCTGATCAAATCCTTTAAATGCAGATTGCAGCATTTGACCTAATTCCAAGTTCAGTCCTCAATTTAAAATAAAAATAAAAATCAATCAAACAAACCACAACACCATAAACCACCACAACAACCACAAAACACAAATGCACTCGAGCTTCTAAGTCAACATTCCATCTTTCTGGCAATAGCGCATTTTACTGAAAAGGAATCTTCAGTATGTCTTTCTGTAGCTTGATCAAAAAAGAAAGTCTCCTCTACTCTTGTATCAAAACCTTCACGCCACATCAGAAGCACAGGGAAAAGGACTCCTTAGATAAAAAGCTACTGTGTTATGCCTGACACACAGGACACACAACTCCTTGTTAGTATCTCATTCTCCTTTTTAAGACAGGTAGCCCATTAAAATAACATCACCTGTGGCCTTAGCAGATGACACAGCTCCCTTGCTTCCAACGCCAAACACCACTGATGTCTCTAAGGTGTCTAATGCTTACCTGTGTATAACAAGTGCAATTTCTTGAACTATCCATTAATCAGATGTATGCTTTTTTGAAGATAAAGACCAATTAATGAAGAATCAGTGTTCTGGTGCAAAATCAAATACCCATCCCACATCAAAGCAGATCTGTGACACATGGTATAGGTAAAAGACTAAATCTTGTCTAATAGGGACTGTGAGATCTAAAGTAATTTATTTGGAATCAAAGACAATATTGGTTTGAGCTTCTTGTCACAAATGGAAGCTGAAGACTGTACTTGGACTGCAGCTTTGGCATGGCTGCCAGCAACATACTGGAAGCTACCTAACTGGAAGATCTGCAATGGAGACACAACATTTCAGAGATCCAAAGGTCAATCCATTCACCACTCTGTTGAACTCAACAGAGCAAAAGAACTTTCTTACCTGGATTCTGGTTATAAAATGGTCCCCCATTCATCTGGTTCTGAAGGCTCGTCTGTGATGTGATTGAAGGAGGACGCCGATATGGCAACGATCCCCCTATTGTTGGGGGGGTGTGTCGAGATGCAGGCCTGTTCATACTGTAGAACTGAACGGGGTGACCTGGGTTAGAAAGAAGAATGTATGAGCAAAAAGAGGAATGATGCCTGACTGTTTGATAACTGCATTCAAAAGCCTGGAGAGGTTTTTACTGGGTTTTGTTAAGACAGTCTTCATCCTAGGAGCAGTCAGCCAATTCAGCTGGCTGGACAGGCAGTACAGTGGATGTCTCAACAGCAACAAAAACCCCAACTCTCCCAACTGCCCGTACTCCACACTGCTTACAAAAGCCAGTACAAAAATACAAAGGTGTCTAAGCTACAAAGCTTCAAAAGAAAATAAATTAATTCCCATTTATCCATTTTATATGATGTATTAAAATAACTTCTTGCAAATTTAGTTCTTTATAAACCTGCTAAAAAGTAACACTTCAGATTCCAGCAAATAAGCGACATCCACATACAAACTGTGTGGGTGAGACATGCATGCAGGGCGAAACAGAGCAAATGAATCTGCAATTTTTTAAACACCTGCATTGTTCTCCAGTATGTTTTGATTGCTTTGCAAAACTTCGCACTAGGTCAGTAAATGGGAGTTTCTTGCTCTGCTACTCACCTCTAAGAGCAAGCGCATAAACATTCCTCCTGCTTTATACAGATATGTACATCTCAAACAATGCACTTTTTACAGATGAGGAAGAAGCACAGTTAAGAAGCAATCCACCTAGTATATAAGCTATTTCACATTTTTCCTAATGTGTCTTTCCAATGTGTCTGTCTCCCTGTTAATGCACTGGTAGAAGTTGGTAGTGACTGGAGAGAAAGGAGTACAGGACCAAAAACTACAGCCTCATAAATGGTAAACTATCCAATCTCTTCAAGTATGTTATTTCAGAGAAGCCATGAAAGCAACCTCACTAATAGAACAAAGAAACAAAAGATCTTAAAAATAGTAAGTAACCTGAAATTCCTCTAATGGAATTGTGATTGTGAATTTATAGCCATTAATATATTAATCTCTGCTTGATTTTGATTTGTCAGAAATAATGAAATAATATGTCTTAAGAACTGGGATACTGACAGCACATCCAAAGTGGAAAACTGATTGAGGCCCACACAGCTTATCTTATAAACATGAAAGTAGTTTAGACATCAGAATCATCTCCTGATACCAAAATTCATCACAGTTCGGAAGCTTCTAGTCATAGTCATGGATTCCAGTGTGAGCATTTTCTAAGTCTATATGAACCACACCACCTTAAACTAAGTACAATTTCAAGAATGCTGCTGGCACCTGGTCAAATTCTTACTGTCCTGGTTTAAGTGAAAACAAAACTAATTCTGTTCAGTGATTTTAATTTCAGTTCAGTACTTCTAACTAACTTCACTTTCTGAAGTTAGCAGCCTGTTATCACAGGCAGTGTCTGCTGCCAGCAGTGATAACACCCCATGGTCAGAGTTACTACCAAGGATTGGTGTGCAGACCAAGGCCACTACTGGATCTTGTGTACCACACTGGGGGGTGCAGAAAGTGAAAAGCTGCACCTGTAGGGAGGAGTGGACAGGGCAGGTGACCCCAAAATGACCAATGAGGTATTACATCCCCAACTTCATGCACTGGACTGTGCCATCCCATATACATCATATTGGGTATAAAACAGGATCCAAGGGGTCTATAGGGTTTTCCTATTTCCAGGCTCTTCTCCCCTCTTGGACTGTGTTCTTGGAGTATCCAAGGAGGACTCTGTCTGTTCTGCCTTTGATCCCGTGTTCCTGAATCCAGTAGCAGAATCCAACTCCTGAACGCAGCTTCCGTCTGCTGCAGGGCCCAGGCTGGGACCCCCAGTGCATGCTCTACAGCATCAGTGGTGATGGTGATGTAATTACCATCAGGGGGGTTGGGTTCTATATTGTTTTTGTATATGTATGTACATATTCTATTTTATTTTTATTATCATTATTATCATTAAAGCTGTTCTGGTTTCCTTTTCTAATCACAAGTCTCTCTCCCTTATTCCTTTTCTGTTCCCCTTTGGGGAGGGAGGGGTGGTTAACAGAGAGCGTCTGTTAGGTCTAAGGGGCCGCCCTGACCCTAAACCGTGACACTTACTAACACTAATAAGCACACAAACCAATTCACAATGTTATCAGCCTCCACTACAATGAAAATTAAGAAAGCATGCAGGTAGCTATATATGAGCGTAGCTGTCTAAAGAAGATCTTTACAATGCAGACGTAACTCCTCATCAAAAGCTGATACAGAACAGTGCTATGGCTATATGTACTATATGCTTAAGTATGACTAAGTACCATATGCTGTAACTCCAGCATATGAGAAAAAAATTTAAAAAGCAAGTTCAAACAGTGTGCCACCTATTTAAAAAAAAAAAAAAAAACCAAACTAAAGCTTTTTTTTTTCTTTTTATTCTGCATAAATACCCCTTGTATTTTACCTGACATTGAACACAAAAAAATGCCCTTTTTCACAGTTTATTGAAAGGAGACTTGTAATTTGAAAGCACTAAAGAGACAAGTCATATAAATCATACTTTGATAGACGCACTGTTTTTTTTTTTTATTCTGTTACTGAAACTCTCAGCACTCATTCCCCACCTAACCATGATTATTCTATGATGTTCTCAGTATTCAAAACACAGTAAAATGGTAGCGTAATAAATAATTATATAGATGTAAAAATAAAATGAGAAAACTAAATGAACGCTATTTATAAAAGTAGCATACCTTGAATTGTCTCCTATAACCATGACCTTATAGGAGCCATATAGTTGGGTATTAGAAATTATTTTCTAGTTATCAGTTAAACAAAGTAATTTTTAAAAATCACTGCTTCTGAAGTAACTTTGCAAAGCCTTGGGTCATGATCACATCTGGGTTCATCTGCCCACCTGCTGGAGCAGACACTCACCTGTAGAGGGTGTGGAAGAAACAGCAGGGGGAGTTGGAGAGGTGAAGCCATCAGCAAGGGGCTGAGCTCCTGCAGCAGCAGCAGCAGCATCTGGGGCAGCAGAGGGAGGGGCAGGAGCAGGAGGAGTGGGGGCAGGAGCAGAGGTAGCAGGAAGGGGAGAAGTGCCAGCCGAGCCAGCAGGGGCTAAGTGAAGAGAGGAGGAAGAGGTGGAGTTAATAAGGAGATATGTTAGCGAGGATTAGAGAAAGCCTATTAACTATTCAGCGTTAGCTATTTATTGGATGCATAGTATTTTAGAATGCATGAGGAGATGAGAGAAAATGGAGCTGTTAAAGAATGGCTCTTTCTTATGTAGACAGTAAATGAGGGTCAAGGAAATCCACTTCTTTCCAGGTCTGAAGGGAACAACCCAGACCTTTACACAGAAATCCATTACTTTTGAAAGATGTCTTGACACTTCATTGTTTACACTTCGATCTGTAGCCCCGCTGCCTGCATCTTTTGTATGAATTAGAAAATACAGGGAAGAAGAAAGCCAAAATTTTCCAATTCTTTGGTTTAGAAGCATCATGTATTTCAGATCACACTGCAAGCCAACTGTACACTCTTCTTAACTGAAAGAGCTGAGCAAAGGAGAAGTACTAATATAACTTCCTATTTCTGGAAAAAATGGGGGCATGTCATCGAACAACCACATTTTTGTGTCAACTCAAGCTTGCATTAATGTACTGAAAATTTACTCTGTGTCTGCCTTTCATTTCATCTAATTTTCTAAAAACATGCTTTTATGTATCTGCTTGAACAGCCAATAAAAAAACCAACATTTACTTGCTTAAAAGAACAAGGGCAAAGTTTCCCCCAGCCCACTGAAAAGGCTGGTGTGTCCTATCCAGTCACATGCAGGCAGCCAGGCAAAAAATTCTGATAAATAAATTAAAATATAAAAGAAATATAAAAGAGTACATCAGACGCTCCTAGAAAAAAATACTACTTGATTCAAACTCATACTATCAATAGCTATCAATTTACAAGGCTTGCATGCTTCTGGATAATAAACTTTAAGACTTCTCTTGGGATTCAGGAGACTTGTAAACCTTTGAAAATTTGCAACCTTTCCAACAGGGAGAGGAATAGGAAGTTTCCATTTACCTGGATAGACACTGGGAGGAGATGGTGTGGGAACAGCAATAGGAACACCCACGCTTCCACTTCCACTGTTCTCTCGACTGCTGCTCCGACTACTTGGGTGACTTCCTCCACTGCTCCCACTGCTGCTGTAAGAAACCAAAATAACCCAGGGTATGAATACACTGCTGCATGTGCTGAAACGTAAGATCCATTATATAGTACCTTACTAATTCAAAGTAACAGGGAACAAGAGAAAAGAAGCAAACATGATAGACACCTATGTAAAGCTTAGCTCTCCTGAAATTCTTCACTTTAACTACAACACAACAGGTTTTTCAGTTAGTGAACTTGCCTAAAAATGAAATACTTCTGTCACCTTGTTCCAAATCCTGTCATTCTACTACTGTTAACGCCCTACTGAGCAAATCCAGACCTTTTTCCTCTAACATATAAAATGCTGTAGACTGTATAGACTCTGATTTATATGCTTTTATATGAGACTAATGAAATATGGAAATTGTAAGACAGTAAAGTAAAATTCAGTTTTCTTATATTTTCAGTCCATCTGTTTAGCCATCCTTAAATACTTAGAATGTTTAAAAAGCAAAGATTTCAAGGGAAGTATTTAGCCCTGTCACATCTCAAATCTATTACTGCCCCGGAGAAAAGGCTAGCCGTCTTCAGAACCTTTGGTAATACAGTTCAGCTTTATTCTGTGTTTGAAGTTATCGGTATCTTCAAAATACAATACCTTTTTCAGCTTCTCAATCTATTAACATCAAAGACCATTCAAACAAAATGTGAACTGTAAGGATACTATGAAGTCCTTCAAAATGCAGAAGGCAAGCTGTGTAGCAAGTCTTCCCAGTTTAGTAAGCATTTTGTAAAATAATATAATGATCAATCTTCTTGGTAGGCTTCACAATTTTAGTAGTTCATTAAGTACTGTAACTCAGTGATCATGCTAAAATTGTGACTAGAGCATTAAGAGAACAATCTTAACATGAGACACTATTCTGGTTTTACTAGGGTGCATTCTCATCATGCCCAATGACGTCCCCAGTCCACGTCATGAATTAGCAAGCTTCACTGTACAGGTGCCAATGGATTTTATATTTATCATAGCATTTTTCATCCGTACGCTTATACAATACTAACCACACTTTGTGGAGGACTTCACTGAATACCTGTATGTGCGATTCCTCTGATTCACAGAAGCTGTTCTAACAGGGCTTTGTTGTGAGGGAGCCATATTGCGTGTTGGACTAGGCACATAGTCATTTGGTACCACTGGAGGACGTACTGGCTCCAATGTACGATAGGGAGAGTGACGCCTACACAAGGAAAAAATATATTTCAGGACCAAACTAAAATAATACAGACAAAACCAAAGACTCTTCATTCTTTAAAAGATAGCTTCATCCTAATTAGTAATGGGAAATGAAAAAAAGAGGGTTTTATAAGTCTATGGGATCTACTTCATAGGATGAGATAAATCAATTAAGGCTGTTCTTCATGTACTTCAATCTTCCTATTAATAAACTGTTGCACATCCCATTCTTGTTTTAACAGTAATTCCTATCTTGTTTTAAAATAAAGCAGCATGGTCTGTAAATATATACACATAATCACATATCAACAAACAGCATTCATACCCATTATAACACATTTTTCCAAGGTCAAAGTCAAGTTCATAGACTTAACAGGAAAATACTTTTATCACACACAGCACAAATAATTCATGAACAGTGGCACATACTAATTTTCCACTTGTTTAATACCACCTGTCAAAGCCACACAGTTAATGATTTTTTTCCTCTAAATCACAGAATTTTAAGTGTTCTGCAACAATAAAAATTTTCCTGTTGGGAAAAGCTGATGATACCCACTGTTTTCCAGCAGACACATGCTAACAGCTATATGGCATGACCAGTCTAAGAGGACGAGTATATAATACCTCTTCACCTTTTTAAATGTTTAAATCAAAACCCAAACAACAACAACAAAAACCACAAACAAACAACAACAAAACCAAAACAAAACCCACACAACAAAAACAAACAAACCCAAAACTCTACACTACAGAAAAAGAAAGAATCGCCCCTTTTTTCTCTTCTGTTCACCAGAACTGTTTACACATTCAGTAACTGTACTTACCCAATAGTTCCTTTTCCTGACATCGGTGGACTTGGTGGCTTCTGGGTGGGTGGTGTTGTACGAGGCAGCCCACCCATCTTCATATTCTGTGTGCTGACCTGCATGAAAGAATTGGGAGAAAAACGGCCTTCACTAAGCTCAGCTTCTAGGGGGAGAGACACTGAGATGCCTTAGCAATTAATTCTAAGTAGGGGAAGGTTTAAACAAACAAAAAAAAATTGAGAGGCCATGCATTTTATATGCAATTTCCACTCTGCTAGAAGTCAAGAGTTGTGCTCAAAGGACTCTATTACACAGGGTTTTTAAAAATTGTATATACAAATAGTGAATTTGCCTTTAAGCTATCACTAAACATTAAATCACTGACGATACAAACACTGTATCTAACGTGGTTAAACTTCCCAGTCATCTTGTGAGATAAAAGGCAGTTATTTCAGCTTGCACTGCTGAATGGTAAATCTGAAAAAATATTTTTGAATACTATTTAAAAATACTAAAGTTTATCTAATATGCTACCATTTTAGGTAATTCATACAAATATTGAAGCTAACATTTTAATCTAATAATTTAATCTATAAGAATTTATATATTAATGGACAGGGAGAAAAATATTTAGCAGTAATGTGATGTAATTGCAGTTGTCCCCTCCCCCTCTTTCAGGTTTTAATACTAATGAATTATCTTTTATATAAAGCCTCTTTAAAAACTCATCTGCATTCTTGAGTAATTGATCAGTCTAGGAATCATAAACAATTGTTACTGATGTAGGCATTTTGTTTATCTTTATACTGCCAGCCAAGCACAGTTCTCTTAATCCATGCACCCTTACAGGAACCAGTACGTGGTCTTCTCACAAGTCCTATTAAACAGCTTTGATTTACAAATGCTCACACTATTGTTTAGACACAGAGATATTCAAGAAAAATAAGTAAGTATACTTACATCCCTTTTTCTGCTCTTTCTGTCATGCTCTATTTCACAGCATTTCTTATTTCCAAAATGTAAGTCTTGCCTATTGCCCCCACCTCCCATATGAAAAAGGCACATAATATTATGTGCCTTTAATTATTATTAAGGCACATAATATTACTAAATAATTATTATTAAAGGCAAATTAATCCTTTAAAATTTGACTATAACAACTCAAAACCCTGGCAAAGTTTAGATTTGTGAATTGATAAATATTGAGAACAATATAAAGAGTAATAAATGCAGTATTCTAATCCAGTCGAATTTGATTCCCTAGCTCTAAATAATCCCAATGCTATCCCATTTTCAATCTGTTGGGAGGAAAAGAAAACCAAGCATTGGAAGGACTGTTTGTTTTTATCAGATTCAAAACCAGCTGTTTGGATTTAGTTGTGCAAGAGTACTTTGTAATGTCAATTTAAGACAAAATTCTTTTGCACAGCATTATGAAGTCCTTTAAGCCAACTCTAAGCAATAAGAAATCTAAAGTTAATTCAAGTGAGGGATGAGATAAGCACTGAACTACAACTACTTGAAAGGAAGAAGGGAAAGTGTAAAATAAGGTATATTTTATTCTATACACGGAACATTAAGAAATAGCACAAAAATTGATTTAATTTTTTTTAAAGTTGCAGCACCCCCTATACTTCCTCTTTCACTAAAGACACCTGTTTCACCCATTTCACCAACTTACCTGCTTGAAGTCAAAAAAATAAAAAAAAAAAAACCAAAAAAGAAAAAACACTCCCCCCAAAAATCCAACAAAACACAAAAAAACAAACACATGAACAAAACCCCCCACCTTAAATAACCACTTGATGCATTGTCGCTTCCTGTATTTCAAAGAGCCCTTAAACTCAGTGGTGCACAGATTTTAGATGACAGCAAACTTAGACCAATCTGTGTGCCCTTGAATAGTCCATTTAGGTGTTTCGTCTGGCTACACATTTTTCTGGCCAGATGATGTAACCACTAGCTATTACTTTACAGTTAATATAAAATTTCATGTGTTTAACCACTCTTATTTCTATACAACCATTGCAGGAACAAACCTAAAGTTTTAGACTTCTACTGGGTTAGAGTGACATGAAAAGAAAGGACAGCAGAGATGGAGGATGCAGTGACACCACACAGTCTGCAATAAGAATTAGAAGTAATACCTGCTGGACTAACACAGAATTCCAGTGACTGCTAGTTACTTTCATTAAAAACAAATTCTTGATGTAGGATGGGAAGAAAACTTTAGAAAATGTGGCCAAAGAAAAAGTGATCCTTTTTTAGCCAAGAAAATTAGTCACAAAGAAGCTGTCATTAAGAAAGACTAAACTGAAAGATGGGGAAATGTACTGACTGCAAGCTTAGTTTCAGGCTCTTTGAAATGACTTTTCAACATTGAAACCAAAAATTAAGAGAGCAAATAATTAAAATTTACAGGAATGTGGAAAGAGGGAGGAAAAAGGGGGGGAGGAAAAAGGGGG
>JANIJG010000404.1:48533-76311 GCA_024611175.1 Megaceryle torquata | reverse complement strand
AGAAAAAGAAAAAGAAAAAGAAAAAGAAAAAGAAAAAGAAAAAGAAAAAGAAAAAGAAAAAGAAAAAGAAAGAGAAAGAGAAAGAGAAAGAAAGAATCACATTATCTTGTGTGTTACTCCAAACACTTTTGCAATAGAAGACTCCTTTTGACATTTATACCAGTCAGAAAAGCATATTACATGAAAGACATTTTGTTCACAGAAAGATCTCCCTCTTTAAAAAAAAAACGTTGACTAATCTTTGGCAAATAACCTAACAAAACAACAGGATGTACAGCAGGACTGCTGTCTTAAGAGACAAATTTTCACACTTGCAGATGGAAAACGAAATTGCCAGCTAAACTGGCACTACTTTCAGTATAATAGAGACAAGATGGAGAGATAAGACTTGAAGAGTAACCATTCTCATAACAATTTTGCTACACCAGCCTCAATTAAGCCAAATTAATATTACCTTTTCAAGAGTAAATGGAAACTTGAGTCCTTTGGTACGATGGCATGCCAATATTCAGGAGAGTCCAAGCAGCTATGAGCCTTCTCACCAGATAAGCGCTCACTTGGTTCTGGAAAAAAAAAAAAAAGAAAAACGACAAAACACCAAGAAAAAAGTCAGTCAAATCATTGCACAATGCATAACTAAACTATGAAACTAATTGGCACAGAGTATTACAGAGTAAATTAAAAGGTTTCAGAAAGCACCTAAGTTAAAAATAAATAAAATAACCAAAGAAAAATATGCTAAATGCCATTAATAATCATACTTTTCTGGTATGTTAGAGTACAGGGAAAGTTAATTTTCAGTTTCAAAAAGGATTTTCTTGTCATTACCACATTGTGTGGTTAACCACAATATTGAGTGGGTAAAATTGCCCAATTGATGATTCAATCTAATATCATTGATGGTTCATTTATTTCATTTTAATTGCAAGTCTGATTAATACTTATAATACTTACATTTCTTGTTAGTATAGTGAAAAACAAAGTGATTCCAGTTTAATGGTATGTTTGGGTTTAATTTTAACTTTGTTACAAGCCACAGAAAGAATGGAGAGGATTTTTCCCCTCACTTTCTTTCTGACAGCAATTTGTGCTTGAATTGAGAGTAAATAAAATTTACTGAATTTATCCAGGTGACACATAATTTTCCAATAAATTAATTTGTTCTTCATTTACGCTCCCAAAACTGTCAATACACATGCACATGAAATGAATGGCAACTAATCACCTCTCATAACCTCCTGTTGTGTGATGAAACATAGCCCGGGATGGTTGTGACTGCCTGAATCTATTATTTTTGTCTAATCATAACTTTTCCCCCCATCAAATATATAACTATTAACAGAAAATACAACATAAAATTTGTGTAAAGTTATTTAAAATGGTCTTCATGGTGCAGTTAGTGTTTATTACATAGACTTTACAAGACTAAAAGAAAACCAAACAAAACAAACCTCACTTAATAGTCTCCCCTCACGACTCAACAGTCACCCCTTAAGACACTATGAAGGCCAATGACACAGAGACTATCAACAAATCCCAGACTAGATGGAGTTAGAGTTTAGATTTGGTGATACCAAAGACCTTTAGAGTGTGTCCTGAAGAATGTGTTGTTACTGGAGAAGATCTAAAATATCCCTGATCAAATTAATTTCATAACTGTTTAATTTCCCTGTGTAAGCCCCCATTGCATCTGCTGCCATAGCTTATGCTTTTAAAAAGAGGGAGAACTCCTCATATTAATTGTCTAGAGATATTTAACCTGCCATACTGAAATGTACATCATTCCTTTAATGGCGAACATGAGTATTCACTTACGTGCATCTCACTGTATTTTATTACATGGGAAAATATCATTCCCTGAAGCTAATATCTAAACTTCATTTCATGTCATTAGTTTTTACTTATAGCAGCCAAAGATCAATTAAGTCAGTATACTTTTATGACATTAAGTAAACTGGAGGGGTTGAATGAATTTTGTTCATGTTTTTACTGTCACAATTTGTTTCTATTAATTGTCAGTTACGCTAATTGCTACCTTTGAATCACAGTAGTTAACGCTAATATACAAATACCATTTGATTGGTGTTTATGTTTGCCATAAATTAATTGCCATCAAAATTAACCTCTCTCACTGCCACCATAAATTATAAGGAAGTTGATAGTCTTCTACAGGCTTCAATGTTTCCATTCACTAGACCAACACTCCTATTTAAGAGAGTAAGGCAAATAGAATAGCAGCCACAGGGTCAGCAACACATCTTAACATACGTTTATTAATTTAACACTAACCTAACATTAACTTAACATTAACTTAACATATGCTTATCAACTTAACATCTTAACAAAGTAAATTAATCTGATATTAATTAAACATTCTAAGTGAAAGCTCAGTTCAAAGACAACCGAGACAAGCCCCTGCTACTTTAGACTCTCTACCTACAGCAGGTATAACATTCAGGAAACCAACATTTCAGGCTGCATATGGGCCCAGAAACAGGATTCATGGCTGAACTGGCATTTAGGCACTGGGCTGTGCAGTAGGATGATATGAATTGAATTAATTTGTCTGGAGAGACAAAGCCAAGGACTATATTGGAGATTAGACTACATAGGAGGGATGGGGCTGAAGAGTGAGATACAGGATTGCAAACTGGCAGTTGAAGTGGTGGTGACCAACACAAGCCTTTTGCAACAGCAAGAATGGAACTAGGCAGCAAGAGTAAGAGGATCCTCTGTGACCAGACTAAACTATCAGACACAATATAGAAGCTGACCTACCTTCTCATAGCTATCATACCACAAGAAAGTTCAGTCTACTTCTTGCAGTGTTGGTAGCTCACACAGCTGCACCTCTCTCTGATAGACTTCAGGAAGTAATTTCTGCCCTCAGTTGCCCAACAGAAACCAGCTCAGTTGCAAAAGAAAAAAATTATTCATCCCAGCATTAGGATTAATAATTAGGATTAGGAGTTAAACCTAAACCAGTCTATCTCTGTTGATTTCCACTGATGTACACCTGGGATTGTCAGGCTATTGATGTTTGCATCCAAGTGTACAGATCAGGTCATGACTTTAAGACAAAGCCTCCACTTAGCAAAGAAAGCAGGAAAAAAAGCAACCTAGCCTGCAGAGGTGAAGATGAGTGAGATAAAAGTACAATAGATCTCAAGCACTGCTGGGGGGACACACAGGACTTGGGGAAGCCTGATAGCAGAGTCTTAATGAGTTAAACATATGCATATTCAGCAGCTTTGCTGCTGCCCTTCTTAGTATGTGATCTTGAATGTGTTTCATTAAGCAAAGATTGAAGGATGCAAAGGTTTTTAAGAAGGGAGGGTAACGCAGGTAGAATGTAAGACACCATCTAAAAGATATCTCAGAGCTCAAAAATCAGTATCTTTCCATTTTTGTGATAATAAATTGGTAATCATCATCCTCAAAACCTTTTCTTGTCCTCAAGCTGAACTGAAGCACAGGTCAGTGCTCTAAACTTGGTTTTTGAAGCTATGTTGTTTGGTTTTTTGCATTTGGCTTATTTTTTTTCCCTTCTTTTTTTCCCGCCCCATAGACATTTCGCACACTGGCATAGTTCAGAATTGTTTTTCCTTCTCCAACCATGATATAGTCTGAGACAAAAGATTCTACATTGGCAAATGAGCAACTGGGATTTGAGTATCTTTGGACCTACAAAGCACTGAGCTTTGGTCTCCTGCATATGGAGCAAATACCCTCACCAAGAGAATATTATCCACAACTTCATCCAATAGCTGCGTTTCAGAAAGGCAGCATCTATAGCTATGTTTTGTACATGTATGGTCAGTGCATAGTATGGTACATTTACCTGGAACACTGAGAAATTTAAGCACTAGAAAACTACTACGTGCAAGATCCACAAAGAAGGTCGAAGTGATGCACATCTTTCCCTCCTAATTCCAAGAAACTACACAGGCTAATTCAAGTGATAAGAAGAGTTGAACTGTTCCATCTGTTTCACAGAACTGGAATCCCCTGCTAAAATGTAGCTTTCTTTAAAATCTCTATATAATATTTTTAACATACAATCCACTCATAACTACAACGTTTGTGACTCTTGATAGACTGGAGAGCTTGCATGTGCTCACCAATAAAGCCTTTTACAATTAACCCTTAATCAAGAAAAGCTCATAAAGAGTTTGCATGTCACATAATGCAGTTCATTTCCAGATTTTTTCCAAATCCAGTATAAACTCCCACATCCTCAGGTGCAGTACTCGGTACTGCTAGGGGGAAAAATATTTGCAGATCATTCTTATGCAGTTGGGTCTTAAGAAAATACATTCAGTATTTCAAGCCACTCAGTATTTGATGTAGATTAATTTATTGCATATTCAGATTTTCTTCTGAATTCATACCTGCCATTGTAAAACAAGAGAATATGAATTATAAGACCCTTAAGCTACGTATGCAGAGGATTAATCACTTTGTAGTCTAGCTGGGCACTGAATGTCACCACTTCTCCACACAAATACTGTGCCATCAAAAGTGCAATTACTACACTGTAGATAAAGTGAGCCATAAAATGAGAAATCTCATCATATTTGACAGTGCATTGTGAAACATTCCCCATTAATGGATGGGAATAAAATCTTTATGAGCTAATTTATTCCAAATATGTTTGTAACTGTCTATGGCTAGCTCTGTTTGATTCAAGAAAAAATTATGCTGATTTGAGTGGGAAAGACACACAACCTCAAAGTCTGAGCATATACAAAAAGTCTGATTTTATTTTTTTTTAAACCAAGACTACATCAGAAATATTACCTGCAGTGAAATCACACAAATTCATTGCTCCCTGGTGGCTAAAAGAAACTCATTGCTTCTCTGCTTGCATTGTTGAAATAACTGGGGTGTGTGTATTATTTTATCTTTGTCTTTCCTGCTGTTACATAAAATAGTACTGCCAGGAAGCTTTTTTTCTTCCATACAGCTACCTGCAGAAAAAAAAAAAGGGGGTGGAGGGGACAGACTGGTGGCTTTTTATGCTCTCACTTAAAACCAACATTGGAAGAAATAGCAAAATAGCAGATTGCACAACATGGATGTGGAAAAAAAAACCAAACAAACAGCTGTTAAAAATCAAAAGCTGAAAAGCATTACCTTCTGTATTTGACAAAAGCTGTTAGAAAATACCAAGCTCAGCAATATGAAGTAATAAAAAAATAATGATTTAAGAAGCCTGAAACAGCTACTAGAATTTCAAGACAGATTGTGAACTGCAAAATGGAAGTCTAGATAATAATGGTGTAATACAGAATGGAATACTCTCTAAAACCACAGCTGATCCTTCTGAAAAATAAAATGGAAAGGCTAATAATCCAGTTTAAGTGATTGTCTATTATGTTTGAAAAAGCAATCTTAACTCCCTCAAGGTAATTAAAATTTCCTTCATCCACCTCAGCCTGAGCAGTTGCCAGTATGTACATCCAATACAAAGAATATTGAGCAAACTTTAAACCATAAAGGGTACTGAACTAAAGCTACCCACCACAAAGATATTCATTTGATAGATTAGTAAATTAATTATAAGGCAGGATAATACAAGGACACACAAACTCATCCCACTCTCTATGTTAATACAGATGCAAAACTACTAAGAGTGAGGTATGAAACAGGGGCACCCATCATCCAGAAGTAGGGGGATTTGGTCCCTGATAGGTGGTTGAAGAAAGCCACGTAAAATTAGAACTTAATCTTCCTATTCATTAAAGTAGGGCACACTGTCTTCTTTTGCATTCACTCAGCATATAGTGTAACTACAGCTCAGTAAGGAGAGCAGGTGGTAAAGCTGGGACTACAACTTTTAGGAAAATATAATTATAGAGAGAATGCAGATTATTGAGGAATATAGTCTTTCTCCATTTACTCTGAAATTACTCAGTGACAGCCACTTGTGACAGCTGAGCACATCTGGTCCACCTATTTTAGAGTAGGATGGCAATACTAATACATGTAAAGGCAGTAAAAAGGTTTTCCAGTTGAAAATTTATTTTCAGAAATATGTAGGTTCTTTTCAAACTCAAAGGTTTATATGGTTTTCTGACGCCTCCTTTGTCCCTGTGGTGAGACCATAGCCCCCCCATGAACGTGCACATTCCCAGCTGATTTAACACTGACGTGCAACCAAGCTTCCAACTGTTCCACAGACCAGAAATGCTGGGAGTTTCCAAAGCAGTTTTATCCCTTGCAAGGAGCTCTAAAAGGTTTAAAGAAAAAAAAAAAAAAAAAGGCAAAGGAGACAATGCTACTAATTCTTCTAAGGAGGATTTTGAAATTCCTATTCCCAGGATGGTCCTAAAAAATGCATTTTTCTTTACCCCTCAAGAAGATGCATGCCAGCTATTGGCCATCTAAAATTCCACTTGTTAAACATGAGGCAAGAATGGGCTCTCCGTGTTAAAAACAAGGTTGTCTAAGAGGTTCTGACACTCCAACTTCATTCCACAGAGTTCATTTTCACAAGGCATTGTCACATTGAGGAACACCACCCTTCATTTCACAGCAGATTGCTCTTTACTAGAGCAATTTTGTCACCATTAGATCAATCCAAAATATACTGAAAATTCTGAAGATTACAGGACTTACTCTTCTCTAAATGTATCTTGCTGGTTTTGTTACTTGCTCTAGCCAGTAAACTTACAAGCCTGATACATGCTACTGCATTCTACTCAGAACATACAGTTCTCATTGAAGTAAATTATCAGGTAAAACACAGGCTTCACTGGTGAAGAATGTTGCTTAAACAGACACACATTATCTACAGAGCAAAAAGAAAAAAAGATTTCCCAAGATATCTACTGAAAATGGACATATTGCATTATGTTCCTGCCTAGTGACAACCTCTTTCACTTGGAAAGGTAGTAAAATTATGCTGTAAAGGTGCATTGTTAAAAGACCTGTGGCCCTAGAAGCAGTGTTCTGAAAGAGACCAGGGACATAAAAATAAAACTTCAGTCACCCGAGGAAGAGAGACCATTACTGCACATAAGTACAGGAATCAATGGGACTGAAAAGAGCTACAGCAAGTGTTAAGCAGGCCTCTAAATATGAAACTAGAGGTAAATAAAGACTAGAGATCATACTGGCCTTCTGACTGATGGTATTTCTATTGAAAATTTTATTATATTTTTATTTTTATGATAATTTTTCTAGGGAGTTGGGTTTTTCCCCCCATTCAGGCTTTTTATTCTGTTTACCAAAATGTAGTGGGGGAAGGGAAGACAACTACTCCAAGTTTTTTCTACTGCAATAACTTCTGTTTTGATGGAGAAAGTTATGCGTTTTTTTTCCAGCATAACACTGTATAATACTTACCTATGCACCTATATAACTTTTTATGTAGCTCTTGGTTAAATAATTGGTAGAACCAACTTCTTTCAAAATGGAATCCTCAGCTCCCTGAAATATTCACTCTGAAATCAAAATATTTCTAGCCCATTCAACATCTTCTCAACATAAGGCAAATCAATGCTTAGAAAGATACAACATGTTAGTGCTATTAATTCTGCCCAGTACTACAAATACCATAATGAGATGTGTTAACCCAGGACGAACCAAATATATGTTAAATGGGAACTTCTGAGTTCAACTGCTTCCCCCACCACCACGTGAAACTGAAGATGAGTAAAGTTTTTGTACTGTTAGGCCGGACTACAGGCAATTTACATTTACAGGGGAAAGGACAGAAATAAAAAGGAGGTGGTTAAAAGGCTGCAAGACCTGGAATGATGACAAGCATGGATATAAAATAAGGGCAAAGTCAGTCTGGGCCACAATAACTTTACACTAGGCAGCGAGCCATGCAATAGAGTGTGCCTGCAAATTAGCATTCAAATAATTCTGCGTCCAATCTGCAAGGCTTAAACTCAAATGCAACAGCTAATAAACTCAAGAGGCTTATCTGATTATCAGGCAAGTTAGGTGGTATTTTAAGTGAGAGACATTCAGATCTTTCTCTTGCTCTAAAAATCTTTTCTCCAAACTTTGTTAACTTACCTTTAGTATATTAAACATTTTAGTTCTAAACTATTGATGGTGCTCCTGATTATAATTCTACCCAATGGGATACATTAGCTACCACAAAGCTGAATTCTTATCTGCTAAAAATCACATCTACAACAATGAGCTGTAGGGAATAAAAGCTTGTATAACTATTTGTTTATCTGCTCTTCACAATTTGTGTGGGACAAATTGACTTCAAGCTCTTACTAGGATAAGCAAAGGATGCCTTACAGTTGAAAGCTTACACTGCAGGTCTCACTGAAGAAAGTAGAAGTTTAGCTTATTTAGCAGGTAAGCAAAATAGAAAAAAACAGCTCAAAAGATATGCACCGCACAAATAAAATCTGAAGTTTGGTAAACTGACAGATAGAAGTCTTTTATTAATCAGGATAAGACACATGGTTTAAATATTTTGCATACCCCATCTGCACCTGCTTTTAATCAAAACAAGAAGAAAGGACTGTTCATACTACACACATTCCTAGATGTATAAAAAAATTACAAAGCCCAGTTGTTCTTAAAAAAAAACTCCTTTAAAAAATGAAAATCAAAACCTACCAGTGTAAATTAAATTCTTTGGATGGTGTGTGACCTATTCATGCAGAATAAAGAACTCACCTCAAAATAAGCAGTATGAAGCAAGAGTTCATAAATACTTAATATCTTTTGCCTCCTTTTCATCTATGCTTTCCCTATATTTAATTCATCTAGTTATTGTATTACTATGACTTTCCTTTTGTGCTTCCCTTCAGTCTAAAATGCAAAAATGAAGTAGCTGCAAACTGACAGTTAATTGCCAGAGTCTAAGCACAGTGGCAAAGTGCATATCAACATGCACCATGCAAAGCCTCTAATACCTCAGTACGAGCAAACCATAGATGTGTCAAGAAGTGTCAGTCTGCCAACTGTGCAAAAAAGCTTATTTTTCTCCCATAAGACAACTACAACCTCCATTGATGGCAGGTTCAGCAAGAGCAAAATCCATCAAAGGTGGACAGGCATAGCGTGAGTACAATACCTGTTGACACTGCTGGGAGACACCCCACTGCTCACCATGGTCTCAGTTCTCCATCTGCCTTGTGAGATACTTTTTCTAAAGTCCATTTTCTATTTCTGACATCTTCACCCTTACTAGGTAATGACCCAAATAAAACAGCATAAAAAGTCTTAGACAAGAACTAGAAAAGATCTGACTCTTGTCTCAGCACTTTTTTATGGATTCTTTGTTTTGGTTTATCATCCAGTGTCCACTGGTAAAAGTATGAAAACAATCCTAGGAAAAGGCTATTGTCTTGTTTCATTGGTTACCGGTCTGTGAAGAATATTTGTGGACTTGGCAAAGTTGAATTAAAAAGACCAAAATGTCACTGACATTCTGAACAGAAGCTCAAACCTTCACGTGGATCAGCTCAGGCAGTTCTTCACCTCTGTCTCTATTTACATGCAAGAGTTCATCTAATGCTATATCAAATAAAGTATTTTAGAAAAGGATCTGTTCAGCACCAACTCTCACCTGGTTTAGATGGGGTTTTTTTGTTTTGTTTTTTTAAACAAAGATAATTACTTAATCAGACAGTTAATAGTTTTCCTACAGTTCTTTGATTTTAGCTACAAAATGGATGAGATACTTTCCAGCCAATAGTGAAGAAGAACTGAGGACAGTTGCCTGTTCTTCCCAAACCAAATGTTTAAAATTTAAGTTTAATGCAGGCAAGACAAATTGCTGTAAAGGTGACATAACAAACCTATCATCATGTCCAAGAAAATTTAGTCATTCTAGAAGTTGCTGAATCTCAATAAACATAACCTAGTGTACCAATATCAGCTTATCTTCCAAAAAATCCCTTTGGTATTAGATCTTTAGGAACAGTAGACCCCTACATCAATTTTATGGCACAAAGTTTTCCCAACAAGTTCAAGATGTATAGCACTTTTTCAAGGCAAGAAATCTTGGGCCACTTTTAAAGATGACATATGAAAAAAAAAAAAATTCAATCTATTGTAGTGTAGAACACCAACCTAACAATCAAACGTGAGAATAAGAGACATGCTGGGTTATTTTAGAAAATGTCAACAAGCACAAATATAAGAAAATTCATTATTCATCCAATTTACAGTGGTCATTGGTATAGAGTCAGTTTGTAAAAAGGTAAACACATGAATTCAGGCTCCAGTTTCAAAAAAAGCACCTATTTATAGTAAACAACTGTCACACTCATGCTCATATGCTTGGCTGACTCCAGGCCATAGTTATTTCTGCAGAGAAATCTACTGCAGCACATCTAAAGTAACATGAAAATAACCTATGTATTTCTGACTAAGCTGAACCCACACCAGGCATATGCCAAGCAGAAAACTACCTACAACAATCAATTGCCAAAAGGAAGTAAAATTACACCCTTTTACTTATTTTTGTATTGAGCCCTTTCTGCCTCAGGATGTAGGGAGGCAGTTACCACTTGCAAGGAAAGCATTACAGGGAGTTGCTTGAGTCTGTAACCAACAAGAAACCTCCTCCAACATTTGTATTCCCTACAAAAAGGGAATTACCTGGCAGCAGGAAAGGCAAGGACACCATTTTCAGGGATTTTCAAACAGAATCCCATTCTACTTCCACTTCTTACTTTTTCCATTTCCCAAGCAGAAATTAGCCTATTCAAAATCTGTATCTTTGGAAACAGCACATTTTGGTTTTAGTATTTTCTTAAGAAGCCTTGAGTGAGCTCTGCAATAGATCCAGAAGTAATTACAAACAACCCAAATCACAAGAAAAACAAACTAGCAATACTGGTTGATTCAGCACAAGCTGGGAATTTAGCTGAATTCTGGACATTTTGTAAAGGCCAAGGAAATTATTTGAATCATTTCATATAGACTGAGAAAAATACACATTTTTATATTCCTGAATGTTAACAAAGCCACACAAGTCATTACTTCAACCCAAGACGTTTATATAGAAGTGGCATACAGAATGCAAAGGAGGAAAAAATGGCCCATAGCTAATCAAAACTTAATTTGAGGGTTTTGATGAGAGAAAGCAGAAGACAGTTTGAATCTATTACTTCATAAAGCTCATGGCTTTATGCTTTCAAATACAATTAAATAACATTTCTCCACAGCAGAATTTAAAGTAAAAGCTGTGTTTGATCCTTCACAAGGACTGCGTCCGCTATACTGAGAGCAACGGAAATCTCTGAAATACATTATATTAAAATCACACTTTCCAACTATTTCGGTAAGAGGAAAAAAATACAAAAACTTTAATGATCACTTCAAGACCTCTTTTTGAATGTTGAAAGTCAAAAAGAACTATACAAAGTGTACCATGAATATAAAGCACAAGCACACAGAGCCAAAGTAAAAAGATCCTGATCCACTAAAAAAGAAGCAGGAAAAGAACCTATAAATAAACTAAAAGACAAAACGAGGGGAAAATACACGTTGACCATTTCACAGGGAAGTCGGATGACCTGATGATGAGGAAAAGGCTGACCTATCAAATAGCTTTAGTCTTTACAAATAAGGTTAACTCTAACCAACTCTTTAAAAAGTAAACAGGAGCATTGTCCAGGTTCACCAAACAATAGCTTAAGGAATATTTAGATCAATCACATGTACACGAGTTTGCAAGGCTTGATTCAATTCAGTCTTGAGGACTCAGTGAACCAGCTGAAACAGTCTCTCAAACTTTAATGAATTTTTCTAAAATTCACAGTGGTTTGGGAAGTGTCAGGGGACTGGAGAAGGATAATCATGGTACCATCTTTAAGGAGGAGAGAAAGAAGGGACTGGGGAATTGGAGACAACCTAACTGATTCCTGAAAAGATTCTGGAACATATTATTGAGCAATTTATAAGCACCTCAAGAGTAATATAATGATAAAAAACACATGACAAATTTGTCAAGAAAAAAAAGTTCTATCAAACCAATATAATTTATTTCTTTGACAGAGTTGTGAGTGAATGGATAACAGGGAAGCAATAGATGTGATAAACTTTTACTTTTTTTTCTTTTTCTTGGTAATAGTTTCTATGGCAGTCTCATAAGAAAAATCTGGTCTGGATTAGATCCCTGTAACATGGGAGAACAACTGCTTGAAAAATATCCTAAGTAGAGTTTTCAGTGTTTCCATGTCAAATTGAGAGAGCATTTCAAACAGACAACAACAGCCACCACAAAAAACCAAACCAAACCAAACCAAACAAAAAAAAAAAAAACAAAAAAACCCAAAAAACAACCCAAACCAAACCAACCACACACACAAAAACACCCACCAGCCTATTTCTAGTCATTATTTTCCTTAAGTACCTGAATGACAGATAACACTGAATGTGAAAAAAAGGGAAAACAGAAAACAAAAAAATTCAGATAACAAAGCTTAAAGTGCTGCAAGCACTTCGAATATTCACCTGTATTTTCAGGATAATTCTGAACATGTGCAGAAATTATTCAAAATCAGAAGATGAAATTCATGAAGACAGGAGTAAAGCTGTAGTTAGGGTGAAGAAATCAAATGCCCAAATACAACATTGGGAAGATATGCCTAAATTAGGTACTAGGGAGAAGGAACAAATCAACCATAAACTGAGTAAGGAGTTAACAATAGAAAACACACTGTAAAATAGTGACATTCAGCTCCACATATATTAACTGTAACTTTATCTGAGATATGGGGTTAATTATTCCTCTTTGCTTACTGCTTTGAGCCCTCAGATAACAAGAATGTGCCCTGTCTTATATAATGAGTTTAACAAGGATATACAGCAATTTGAAAGTCTCCAAAAGGAGACCCCAAAAAAAAAAAAACAAAAAAAAAACCCATAAAGTTTTAGAAAACCTGTTATTTGGGATTAAAGTTTGAAACAGACTGACTTTGATTTCTTCTAGAATAAGAAACTCTAAATTTTCAATTCTTAGAACACTGTTCTAAAATAAACAGCAGTCAACTGTTCTCTGTGTTCACTCATAAAGAGAAGACGTTATTATTTCCATTTGGAAAAAGATTAAGCTTACATGCCAAAGAATATTTCAGAGTTATGAGAAGTACCTGAATTGTCTTCACACCTTTTAAGGCAGAAGAAGCAATTGAGCCTGTCTTGTCAGACAGGAGCTAATCAATAACACCTCTAAACACTGAGCTACTGCATGAAGAAAGGAGGATGCTGCAAACCTTCTTCACTGCTGTTCTAGTGATCCCAATTAGTAGAGCACAATCAGAGCACATACTATAGAGAAGCAAAGTCTCTTCCGGGGACCAAAGAAATACAGGCTGTTACTGGGCAGGTTAATGAGCAAAAATTCAGACTCCTGGAAATTTTAACATAAAGACATAGTCAATGCACTTTTGTCCCTGATTAGGTAAGAAAAATGAGCAGAGCTTTTGTAATGCAACTTTGAATTAGTCCCCAAAGCACAATGGGTTGGATTTAGGTGCCTGACATCTTCTATAAACATACAGCCCATCTCCTTCTCAGGAGATACTCAAGACCCACCTGGACATATTCCTGTGCAACCTGCTCTACATGAACCTGCTTTAACAGTGGAATTAGACTAGATGATGCCCAGAGGTCCCTTCCAACCCTTACCATTCTGTGATTTCTGTGAAGTTGTTTTTACAGTCTAATGACCTTTGCCATTATGAGCCTGAGTTTGAAAAACTGCCCTGTGTTTCAAAATGACAGCACATCGCCCCTGTTTGCTATAGCCTCATCCATCCATTGAGATAATGGATAGTGTCAGCATTGACAAGAAATTAAGCCTTCAGCAAATGTATGTACAAATTTACTAGTATTACATATAAAATTAATTATGCACTTGGGAGAAGAGTGAGCCAAAGCTGGATCCTGTGTATGCTGACAGAGCTCTATTAATATTGTCCATTTAAAGCAGGTCAGAATGTAACAAAAGGCAAATTTGATAAGAGAGACAACAGCATGAAAAGACAAACCTAGTGTCCAGTAAATCTAGTGTCTGCTAAACAGTGAATTACTATTGTTTTTTTCTTTCATTTTTAAATATAGAAGTAAGGTTTGCAGAGACTGAATAAATTCCTGTGCAAGTATATTTGCCCAAATAAACACTGAGATTACAGTATTTTAATGAAGAAGGAATGTACTTCATACTCCTTTTTTTTGGACAATCACTTCCTGTTAAAATATTTTTAAGATATGTTTTACCTGTTGGGAATAAATTAGGCTTCTGCCCTCACAGCTTTCCTTTTCTCCTAGAACGAGAGAAAAGGATGGCAAGTGTTTTCTGGCAAGTGAAGTTAACAATCTGTACAATATAATAAGATTCCACTGAATTATAATTAACATTACCACATTTGCAGTTTAACTTCCCTGCCTTGAAGTAACACAAGTGATGACAGCATTCACTGACCTATGCAGAGATGCTGGGACTGAAATACCACAGTACTCTTGCCCCTGAACTTTTCCTGAAGTCACTGAGACTTATTCTGCTCTCGCTTAGACCTTAAACTATTTCGAATCAGAAGTGGTATCTACCAGAATAATAAAGTAGCATCAGTACAAGAGGAGAATTAGACAAATTACACTGTCACATGCTGCCAAAAATTCACAGCAATATGCTAAGGCTACATCTTGGGAGACAAGAGAGGACTTACGGGTACTTTTAAGTGGTATTTGTTACTCAAATCAATATGGATCTGTACCTGAAAATCTCTCATTAATGACTAGGATGCTTAATATGTCTTCAGGCAGAGATTCAGTCCATCTTTTCTATGTTACTCAAGCCTCTGTTTTACCGTCCAGTAGTTCAATAACTTCCTAACTTATGTTATTTATAAGGTTCTATAAAGGGACAGCAGGTACTTTGTCTAAACTTAATACAGCTTAAAAGGGAAAGGTGGGTGAGCCAGGGAATCTTTTTCATGTTTAGTCTACCACCAACACTTCCTTGTTTCTGGCAGTGGAAATGATCCTTTGATTCCAAGAGAAAATTTTCCCATGTGCAATTTTTAATATTACAAAAATTATAGCTCAGTGTATATATATATATATATAGACCAGTTAACAAAATTGCTGTATCTGTCTCACTTTAAGCTCTGGTTGAAAGAATATAACTACTCCTTAATTGGATCTTACTTCATGCACTTTTTCCATTTATTAAGATTTCTTTGTATCTTATTCCTCACTGCAACCCCTACATACTTGGTCAGTTACACTCTTAGTAGTAAAAGAGATCCCACAAAATTAAGTCTAAGTTTTCATTTTAAAAGGTCAAAAAGAAAGATTTTCCACATAAAGCTACCTACAGTTAAACACCAAAATAATCAATCCAATTTTAGAAATAGTTCCTTTATCTTCAGTGAGTTGTAATGTGACTGCTGCCTCTGTAACACTTCTGAATTTCCATCACGTTCACCATGGCAGATGTGGGTCATTAGAACCAAGGAATTAACAACATACAAAAGGGACTGGGAACAGACACGTTTTGAGGGAAAAACCTAAAAACCACCAGAACTTGGGGGTCAGGTAATGTTGTTTAAAAATTACTTTCTGCCAGTAAGAACAGAAATGTAGGAGGTAATTATTACCTGACTCTATAAAAACACTATGTTCTTTGATTGGACTAACATATGGACTCTACGAGTTCCCCGGACCCAAAAAAAACCACTAAAACTGTGACCCTGATAGAGTCTGACATCAGTCATCATAGGTGGCATGGAAAACATTCACCACATGGAAGAACAAATCCAGAGTTCTAATCCCAAAGGATAACAGAAAATCTTTACTTCCTGCAGAAATGACTGCCAAAGTACATTCATGTGATTTCCTCTGGGGGAAAAAAAAAAAAAAAAAAAAATTATTAACAAGAAAATAAAAAATCAAAGTAAATCTACACAAAAGACTCACAAATATTTTTCATGTAACAAACTTAGTAGATCTCAAAAAGATAATCACAAGTCTTTAAGAACAAGCAGAATTTATGTTAAAGGATAGCTTTACAATGTGACAGTAAAGGGTAATTGTGGAAATCAAAGGTTCCAGGTAACTACAGAATACATAGGCTGCCCTATAGAGAACATGCTGTTTCAACAGCAGCCAAGTTTTTCAGCTCACCATAGATTTATGCAGAAAGCCAGGACATTGGGAATTATTAATTAACCATTGTATTTAAATGAAGACAAAATTCTTTTACAAAAATATAAGAGAAAGCAGATTGATCAGAGCAGGAAAACCAAGACTGATAAACAGTAACACAACAAAAAACTGCCTCTGTTAAACTAAGCAGAAGAAAAAAAGATCAATTGCAACCTGTCACTATCCCTTTTCCCTGTCCCTTTTTTCCTCTTTCCTTTTTGGAATTAAGTTTATAAAAGTCTTTGTTCTGATGTCACATAACAAAATGTTAAGAACTGCAACTTGAAAAAAAATAGGGATATAGATTTTTGACCACTGTTTTTTAGTTACTCAACAGAACCAATACCCCAAAAAAGGACATACCTTTACCATTAATATACTCAGTGCAATCTGATAACACAAGCATTTATACAAAATCCAGACTATTTCACCTGCAAAGACAGGAAAAAAAGCCACCAGATGTGTAGCTCACACAGAGTCAGTAATTTGGAATGAGATACCTAATTAATCTTATTTGATTTAATCTTTGTGACAGAGAAATAATGGCCAATTAACTGATGGTATTCGCTACTCCTTGAAAGCCTCAGCTGCTAAAATGTTCATTCAGTGTTGTCTGAGTCTCAGAAAAGGGTAAGACAATTTTCATCTGCTGAGCTTTTTTCTCAGTTTACAGTCAATCTGCTGGTCAACTTAAAGAGTTTTGCACTACTGCACCACATTCATAAAAAATAAGCAAGCCACAACTCTGCATTTATAACAAGTAATTATTAATCTGGGTCCCGTTGTCAGAATATATTTCAATTGATCCCAGCTGTTTACAGGAAAGGAGCAGGCAGGTGCTAGAGCTCTATGCCTCTGTTTATGGTAGTAAGCATAACAATGATTTGACAGCAACACTCATCATAATCATTCCTGCCCTGGCTGTCACACACATATATACAACCTGCTAGGAATAAATCCTTATGCAAGAGAAAGCTGAATATGATGCGAGTTGAGACTTGTGGGGAATGTAAACCGATTCTTTCAGGAGTTATTAGGTACTACTACCTAATGTCTGACATTTAACAGATGTGTGTCCACATGGTGAGTCAGTCCAAAATCCTCTTTGATCAAAATTAGTACAACTTAAACAGTAACTGCATCTTACAAATACTTCGGACCCCTGACCAGTTGCAACAGTGCTATTCACAAACTATCTCCTCTTAACAGAAATCTTTCTATAGCATATTTTTTATAACAGTATTGACTGGAAGACAGATGCCTTTAAGTGCAATAATATACATGCTGCGTTATATATAGATCCAAAATTGATTGTTTTTCTGTTGGAATCAATGTCCGTTTCCTGAACTTTCTTTATTTCACCCAGTGCTGTGATAGATGCCTACAACACAGTAATCTATATTCTCCTCTTCAATGCTTAACTCTTTCTGTTCCACTCACTGTCCCTGACATCAAGGAATTCATAACACAAGCCTTTGACATGTTCAATACATTGAGGAAAGCTGCATTCCTGCATTCTTTTATAGGAAAGGATGCATTACTTTTATCAAGATATAGAAAATGAGAGAGTTTGTATGGAGTCCTGATCCTAATAAAGGCCACGTTCTCAGCTAGCAAGCACTTCATGAGTGGTTGTAGCAAGCTGAATTTGAGATGGTAGAATGTTGGTTGTGAATAGCTTGATTAACTTTTCCTGTCTCACTAAGCTATTTATTCTACATTTTCTTCTGTCAATCAACTCTGAAAGCACACAAAAATAGTCATTATACTAACTACTCAGAAACTTTTTTTTTCCTTTCTGCCAAACAGAGAACGGGCCACAAATAGGTTTCTCTATTCAGCTATCACTGCCTTTAAAACCTACAACAGGCAGAAATGCACTGACACAAATGCAAGAGCCACACGCCCAGCAGCCCTGCACTGCTTTGCATGTCTCGGCCATGACAGGCCAGGCTATTTCTGTATTTTATTACCCGTTATTACAGTGTCTTTACATTTGACCTGTAGTTTGCAACTATGAAATGTGGTACATATCAAGCTACACTAGGTTATTGAACTTTTAGTGCAGTAGAAAGAAATGTGACTTAATGCAATAGTTTAATTGGCATTTAAAACAACTGCCAATCTTTTAAGTGATTGGACTAACAATCCCTTACAAGTAGCAGGTGTTTTGCCTGCAGATGAAAGAAGATAGCAGCCAGTTTCTCCAGAAGCTGTAATGCCAAAAGTAAAGCTATTTTAGGGGAAAAAAAAAAAAAAAAAAAAAAAAAAGGCAGCTTAATGAATCTGTTATGTTTTACCATAACAGGCAGGGAACTTGCATTACTCTGTGCTCATAAAGAGTTATTTAAATTTATTATGCTATCCCTGTTATTTCCTAATAATGGATCAAATTCAGCATTAACTAAGAGCCAGATACTGTTAGTCATCATTTCCATTCAACTCAGTAGCCTTTGATGGGATGCCAAATGGGCACAAATATCCTTGAACCACATGAGATAGCACTGCCACTGCTGCCAACCAGAAGCATGACCTGTAGGTCCAAAGAAGTATTGCTGTCTGGACTAAAGTATCAAGACACACCTATGTGTCTTTATCTCGGAAAAAGGAAGTGTAATGACAGGGAATGGTCATCAGAAGTATAGGTTTAATATAAGCAAAGGCCTAGCAACAGCATATATTATAAATACTTTCAGTGGGATCATTAAAGACCTGGTTTCAAGAACCAGTTTTACAGTCGGGAAGATAGAGATTATGGATTTTAATCAGTAGGTGTCTGCTTGCAAAGTAAGTATTTACATCCAGAAGACTTTGCCATATAGAGCCAATAATTGCCACTAGATCCCCTTACATAAAAATACCACTTAGCGGTATTTTTCCCATTCCTATAGGTGTGCTTTTCACAGCATTAATATCCAAAGCTTCATTTTCTCTTTCTGTGATATACAATTGCACTACAGATCTATAAGCATTAGCACAAAATTAATATGCAAAAAGTCAAATATTTTATGCACAAATACCTAGAATAACATAAACATTTCCCAGCTGTAGAGGATATAATTACTGTACCAGTGTTATATTGTAATCAGCAAATGCTTCTGAAATGACCCACTTAATGTCAATCAAAAGCATAGCAAGTACCATTTCCTTACTATTCATATAGTCAACCATAGTCATGCATTTGACTATTTTACATAAAAATGTAGCCACAAAACTAAAACACTTCAACAAGCGCCAGCCCATTTACAGCACTATGGCTGCCATTTTTGCAGAACACCCTAACCCCATGTAACTTCATAGCTAACCTTTCTGTTTAAAAAGAAGAGCTCCAAGCTGAAGGAGAACTCTTAACTTCCAACATTTGGAGAGTTTTAACACAAAGAAGAATGACTTGCACCCATCTGAACTGATGGCAAGCACTCGGGTGCAAACAAAGTCCCATCGCCAGGACAGAGGATGGGATGTTCTGCCAGTGATGTCTGTAGGACTGAGCCTTTCCCTCTCCTTTTTTCTAGTCTAATAAAACTTATCTCCAAGGATCAATTCAAAAAGTTGTCTATTCTCACCACTATAGTTAAACCAGAAGCATACAATTTTACGGTTCCTGTTTTCACCCTAACACAACGAGTGCCCATTTTAAAGGGGAAAAACACAAGCCTGAGCTTTTCAAATAATAAATATATTTGACAACAGTAGGAAGATTAGGGAACCCTAATCATCAATCAGGTCCATTTAACCTGCATGTCTTTAGGGCAAGAAGGAGAGACATTCCCAGTTCACTGTATCTACATAATGAATAGTTTTGAAAACAAAACACAATTTTATATGTTTTTAAAATAGAAATACTCCAACACGAGGGACAAACAAACAAAAAAACCCCACAAACAAACATCTTTGCTTTTAATTCGTACTTGCAAAAGCCACAGACAATCCCAGGTAAACATGGAGAAAGATAAAAGGCCAGTCTGTTGTCATAGTGGTTACGTATCACACGATGTTAGTGGGTTCGATACTTTTCTTACCTACAAGTAAATAAAACATTCACACCCTGATGCATCAGTCTGGGACTTTTATACATTGTAAAACAGCTAGTGGGACACAATCTATTATTACATAATTTGCCAAAAAACCTGTATCTTTAAAAATTAAAAGAAACTACCTATCATTTTATTTGCCTTATATAGGTGCTCTGGCCATTACTAATATATATTAACTACATATTTAATATTCTATTAAATGGAAACTGAAATAAGCTTAGGAGCACAAAAGTGGATGCCTATATACTAATATCTAAAATAAATGTCTAATGAACAAATATAAATGCCTTCTCTGTAACTTCTGAAATATTCTCATCATTTGTCCCAAAACCAGAACTAAGGTTTTTATTTAGAGGCAGTGTGAGAGCAGTTTTTCTCCTCCTCCCACCTCGTTCTTTTTCTTGTTGTTAACTTTTCTCACCCTTTATCTTTATTGTCTTTAGCTGTGCCTCTGGGAGCCAAGCTATAGTGAGTTTTATATTTTGCCTAGAAGACAGAGAGATTTGTGGTAATTCTTATCTACTCTGATAATGATTTCCAAAGCTTTGGCTATGTTGCTGAGGAGGCCTTGTCTTCTGCCCTCTCAGGCTTCACCCTTGAGGTTGACAGCTTCATAATTCCTGAGAAACATAGCTGTCAGGAGAGGTTGTAGTCACAAAGAGAGATTCTCCAAGGTAACGTGTACCAATTCTGTGAAGGACTTTGAAGATTAACATCATGACCTTGAATTTAACGTAGCCATCCTGTGAGGAGTCAGAATCGTGAGGCGAGTATCAAGTTGATGTGCCCTAATGGGCTGGCACTTTGAAAGAAGCAGGATCTTACAGTCTGAAATACTGGAAAAGTCTTCATCAGATACACATTCACAGACAAGAGCTTGCATAATGCCAAAGCACTCCAGAGTGTTCCATAGTATTGATTCACTTACATTCATAATGTAAGTATAAAAACAGTACTATTAGCATGAAAGGCCTAAGTTGTGCTTGGAGGTAAGCATGCACTTAAAAGCTCTGCTGTATGGGTACAGGATCCTTCTTTTTTTTCAGATTCAAGCAGGTAGAGGGAGTGACGATAGACTTCCTCTCTGATAAACAATTTCTGATCAGTTGTACATGAAACAAATGTACTTCTCATCCTGTCATGAGCTCTGTGTGTAGTAGTTTGAGACTAAAAGATTCATCTATTTCCTAGTTTGCAGAACAGTTTGACAAATAGGAATAGATTCATTCTGCAGAGGACACACCGGACTCTATTTTTACCAGCAGTCTTTAACATGCTAGTGTTCAGCTCAAGGCAGATGTCTTCTATGTAGAGATGGAGATCAGCAGGAAGCCACAGAGTTGGCAGAAGCAAGTCAGACGTAAAACTGAAGTCCTGCCGAAAAGACAGCTGCTACACCAGTCATTTCACCACCTACATGTGATGACAGCTCCAACCTCAGCATTTTATGTAATCACAACAAAGTATAAGGAAAGAAGAAATACCATAGTAAAGGTGACAGGCACACAGAAAAATCAAGGTCTTGAAAAAGAAAATAAAATTAAATAATAATAATATTTTTTAAAATCATTAAAAAAACAAAACACACAAACCACAGGACCAAGCAACCCCCTTCCTTGCAAAACCCCCTCCACACTACAGTGCCATTCTCTGGGGATTCCATCCTTTAAATGAATTTAATGCCATTCCACAACTATAGCCAAGCCCTGGCTTCAAAGTGAGCTTGAGAGCCACAAGTGTAACTAGTGCAGCAGCTTGTCTTGGGTAGAGGCCAGTAGCAAAAGCTATGGGGAAGAAAATAAAAAGTGGAAGTACAGAACAAACTTTCCCCATTGTGCAATTCTGCCTTCCAGCAATCACAGTTTGAAGATTTTAGGAGTTGAAATTTTCATTCAACCATTGTTTCAGATTTTCTTCCATGAACTTATGTAATCTCCTTTTAAATTCATTTATTCCTCAAAATGTCCTATCTTACTCTATTGCAAAACCTAACTACGGGTCATGTGAAAAAAAAAATTTCATTTGATTCAAGCCTGCCCTTTGGTATTGCAAATGCAACGCCCTCTACTTCCTATATTGAAACAGATATTTATTTGGTTTTTTCCCTTACTGACTTTCCTGTAGCTGTACAGGATTTATGATTTTATATTAACATATTGGCAACCCAGCTGGCTCATTTAGAAGGTGAATACTTCAAAATATAGGCCATACGAGGGGGGTTAAGAAGAGCTCCTTACATTGCCCAATTAAAAACAGTATGTGTTTTTTCAGGTAGCTATTTTAAGGACACTTAAGTGTTCGATGGCTTAGAGAGGACTTGGTGGAAGCCAGTTAATTCACTTGTTAGATTTAGTTCTTTTGAAATTATAGGAGGGAAATAAAATAAATAAATAAATCACAGTACTAACCAGGATGGTCTGACTCCAGATTGTGGGTCACGACCAGGAGATCTCTCAGTGCTATAAAAAGACTTAATGGAAAAAAATCTTCTGTTTAGTTCCACAACTTTATTCAAAAGCATTAGGTGTTTGAGTAACTAGTTGGAAGGAAAGCTCTGAATACTAATGCTCTTGAAATCAAAACCATTGTCTTTTCAAAAAGACCATGAAGCTCATCTACTTCAGAAAAACCTCAGCATCACTCCGCTGCTCCTCTCCCTGCTCAACCAACTGACCTCACTCCTAGGAAACTTCTGCATCAACCTTTCTTTTCACCTCACTACAGGACACCTCTCCCAACACCTGCTGTTCCAAAGACATTTGGCAAGGAAATGGGCAATTGAGAACACTAAAGATTTTCGAACTGAAAGGCTTACCCATGCAAAAGAGGTAGGATATTCTGCAGTCATTTGTGGGACTTCTGGTTAGAAAATATGAGGGTTCTGTTTATAGAAGCACTTTCTCCTGCAGTGCAGATAAATAGTTATTTCCTCACAGAATTTTTGTGAGATATCCAGCAAATACTTTTACAGGCAAGAAAAAGCGCTTGAGTTTCCCTAGGCTGCCCTACTTCTAACAAAATTGCTTAGCCAATTCATTTACAGATCATACACCATTCAGTTGCTTTCATCTTCTAATCTCCTGAAATCTGAATATTAATCTGCAAGCAAATTCAGAACATATATAACGTATTTCAAACTTCAATCACCCAGAAGGATGTTGCCCTGTTAATCTCAAAGGATTGGCATCACAATTTTACCACATTTTCTAAAAAATCCATACAGATTTAAGGTCGAGTTCTGGATTTAATTGAAGTAACCTTTTGTACAATCTAGCTTTAATGAAGTGCAATGAAGTTAAAATCCACAGGGGCCATTAATCTGAAACACTCCATTAAAAGAACTACAAGGGGAGTTTTTAATAAACAGTGTGAACTAATGCCCATGTGGAAAGGTAATTGAGAGGGAACTGGTGTCTGGGCCAGACTGTTATTAAATCCTTATCACAGGTAAAGCTGAAACCCCAAATGGCAAGCTGCCATGTGATTTATAGTGACCTTCTCTTCCCAGCCTTAAAGAAAAGACTATGTTTAATAATAATAAAAAAACACTAAAAAATCCTGTGACTAAGCTATAAAATAACTGAGCAATTACTTAGAATAATTTATACAGTGCAATACACTGACCTTGCTCTAAGCATAAAATCTACAAAATAACTTCTGTAATAAAACTGTGAACTGCTAAAAGGACTAAAGGTTTAACCATTTTTATTGTGCAGAACCTGAGGGTACCATAAATACATACCACACTCCTAATAGGAGTGCTTAAAAAAATTTGTAATTTTTTAATCTTTAAAAAAAGCTTCTCTGAAGTCTGGTAGGGCTTTGCAGGAATGAGTACTGTCCTATTTTAAAACATCTTAGCAGGATGCTAAAGACCACACTTTCTATCATAGTACATACACTTAGCAACTGAAACTTATCTAAGTCTGGTCTTCCAGGAAACAATGCAAAAGGGGACACTAGACTGTGTCAGAGACCAGCTTGGTTCATGCCAGTATAGGCTATAGTTCTAAGAACCAAAAAAATACTGTTATTAAGCTCTTGAAAGGCACAATGAATAAGAGGTACTCCCTCACATCTTTTTAAGGATGTCTTTACCTTTACTTCTGTAAAAAAACTTACCTAGATGTGGTAAAAATCTTTAATAAACTATCATTATCAGTTAATGTCAGTATGACTAACAAAACGTGTGTATAAAAGTCTAGATTCCAGATGAAAACTGCATCAATATATTTAAGAACATTTCAAATATCATTTTCACAGAAAACTGAATGATTACTTCAAAATAATGAAAAGAAGGTATCATATAGCAAACTATATTTAGTACATCACTGACTCTACACATACTTTTTTTTCTAAGCTTTAAATGTATGCATTTTCTGCATAAATAACAAAACTAGAATGTGTTTTGTGAGCACTCATACAGTAAGCAGAAGAGTGTTACAATGAAAGTTTGCTGGGGTCAAGTATAATCAACAGCAGATTACTCCAGCTAGAAAAAGAAATAACCACTTTTATTCTCAGTCTGGCAATAATCCAGGTTATAGCAGATGCCATCCAGAAGGATACAGGCTATGCACAGCATAACTGAACGACAGAAATTGTCAACAGGCTCATATCACGCAGGACAAAAAGCTGTTATCTTGATTAATTGGATCCTGGTTAATTTGGCAATGTGCCTAGGGTTAGGACACTGTTACATATGAGTTGTGTTGCCATCATCAGTGTTGCCAGGCACCGTTTCATCACAAATTGGGATCTGTGATTTCAGAGAAGAGGAATGAACCCCAAGAAAGCCAATTGCAACATACAGTTTAAACTACTCAGAAAAAAAATAGGCCTGTCAACTTATTCACAGGTACCAGGTCATTTCCAGTGGGTTAACATGCTCTATCTTTTTTGACTTCTTGCCAAAACACGTTTCGAGACTCTATCAGTAGAAGAAATAGCATTCTGTCACACAAGTTTATCTTGTTACTAGGGTGAACATGGATGTTATAAATACTGTAAGCAAATCTGTGCTTATTTCTATTTATTGGCACCTGAAGCATACGGCCATTAAATACAGTAAATGGAAACTTTGGGTTGTGAAGGAATTACTCCACTGTTATTTTGTGCTTTCTTAGAAGAGAGTGTGGTTCCTATGTCTATGTACTTCATTTTAAAAATAGAAATATCATTTAGTTACATATTGGCAAGTAGACAACTCTGTCGTTTTAATATGGGTAAAAGTGAAAGCTGTGTTTAAAAGCCCTGGAAAGCAATGGACTTCAGCATGTGACTAAAGTTAAATATATTATTTAAGTACGTTATTAACTAGGGATGAACTGAAGCATGTGGTTAAATGTTTCACTGAACTGTGGCCGAGAAAGGACTATTTTCGGCTTCTGCCTTATGATTTTTCCAATGCTAAATCTCAAGTACAATGAATCCATTCCAAACAATTAAATGGGCTTAACTGTACTGGTCTCTTTCCTCAGCCAGCTGATGCTTGTATTTCAGTTACTTACAAGTTTTAAAAGACTGGCACAAGAAGGAAATATTTAATTTCTCACAAACTGAAGGAAAAAAAATCAGAATTCTCTGCCAAGCAGGAAAATTATTTATTTCTCAGCTCTCAGTACTGTCCCCTCACCATGTATTTTTTTCTCCCTTATTTCTCTACCACGACTCTGCAACCCTGACTCAGCTCTACTCGGTAATGTGCAGAGTTCCATGCAGTCCTTGTACCGCTGCCTAGAGAAGGGAACTGAGTAAACCTGAGCTGTTACTTTTGGGGGAGTTGCAAGACTTATTTGGGATACTGTCACCAAATATTAAGAATCCTACATTCTCATTCCTAATATTGGCTCTATGTCACTTTGCTGCTGGAACACCATCCATTTCAGCACCACCTTCTTGATTACAAATTACTGACTAAATCAGTATCTTCTGACAGTTGTCTTCTTCAAAGGGAAAAGTGAAGCTCTTTTCCTAGCTTTGCCTAATTTTCTCCAAAGACATTTTCTAATGGGTATGGGTAGTATACTCTATCTGTATGGATATATACACACACACATACACATAAGCCTACTGCATCTGTATGTACAAAATATCTTCAAAAATAAGTTTCATAATGGTGTCCATGTGTGTATGTATGTATACATAGAAACAAAGCATGCAAACACATCCATTTCTTTCAGTTTGAAAAGGGTATGTTATTTCCTGAGCTTAGAGCAAATAGACTCCTGAGGAATAACAATGCCTCATCAGAAATGAACATGCTGAATATTCAGAACAATTCAGATATACACCATTCTGCAATTGCCATTTCCTCCCAACATACGCATAATTTTTTACCATATAAAATTCACTGCCCCTTAACACAAGGAAAATGACCTAAGTTTCAATATAAACCTGGCTGTCAGGAAGCTCCCAAGAGGGACGAATGGAAAAAGTATAAAACTCCTTTCCTTTTACACAATCCCACTAGTCCATTTCTGAAGGAAGCTTGGCCTCTCTGAAATGCTTTAAGACAAAATAAGAAAACAACATCTAATTTTTTTTTGCAATCTGCAAAATTTTTTTTTTATCCCACTTGCAGAACTCAATGTGGTTTTGTTCTAAGGGGATGTCCCAGCTGAAGCCAGACTGGCTCATTTAATTCATTATCTGCAAGCTACTTTCATAAGTGATGGACGTGTCTTCCAGTTCTGCGTTATCATGTGGAGGAGTTAGATCCTCAGATAAATCCCAACAAAGGATTTCATTGACCTGACAGTATGTTTTATGCAGCATAGCCCCAGAAATGTGTAATGCCTGTAAATATCTGCTGTCCAGTAATGCATTTTCAGAATACAATTTATTATAAAGGTAAGAAAAAATAAAGCTTTATCTCCACTGCCCTCTTCAGGCTGTATTAATTTTGGGTTTTTTTAAGAACACTCTAACAAAGCAGCTCCTTAGAGCCGTGATGAAATACTCTGTTTAATTTGTGCATCTTGCCTAAAAGAAGCTGTTTGATTTAGGCTGATCTAAAGGAGTGCGAATCCATGGGTGTCTCAAAATCAAAAAACTTTTTGATGGCTTCCTTAGGAAATACACTACATGAAGGTGTCACAGTTGCAAGTAACTGAGGGATGCACAGTGAGGCAGACTCCTAAGCTTTTTCAGAACAGCAGAAACTTGGTAACATTCATATCAAACAGCTGTTCCCTAATTTAGAAGTGTTCATAAGGACTGAAAGCTGGAATTAAGTATTTAGTAATTTAGTAAACATTTAAACTTTATATTTCATATTAATTTTAACCATATAATTTCCTTTCCAAAACCAAAACTTACACATTTTTTCCACAGTCTAAGTCCCTCTATTGCTTTAAGTTCTAATTAATACAACTTTTTACAAATGTGGGTTATCTCATATTTCTCAAAGTATTGCTTATTCTCTGATCCATTGGGTTGATGCAGATGGTCTTGACTTTGCACTGCTTTCTGAACCATCTATTGACTCAAATTCATGGGGGGGGGGGGGGGGGGGTGTATTCTTTCACCTTTATTAATATTTAAATGGAGGCAATTTTTTTTTTCTTTTTTATCAAAACCAAGAGCTCTTATTTACA